>NW_023610943.1:0-158653 GCF_013339725.1 Rhipicephalus microplus | reverse complement strand
AAAATGCAGCCACAGCCGCCCCCGGGATTTTATTCCACGACGTGCGGGTCAGCAGCCGAGTACATTATTTTCTAAACCACCGCGGTGGGGCAGATTCATCAAAGGTAAGAACACACTTTTGCAGAAGACAATATTTGCCGTGTCACTATATTGCAATTGTGTATAAATCATTTTTCTGTGTTTTCTTGAAGCACAAAATTACAAAGTACTCAAACCTGTGTTAGCGGCAGTTAGCCCAACTTAGGCTGTGAAACTTTTGGTGTTGCAACATTTGCTGAATATGTGGCCAGAATAGTCTCATGTG
The DNA here is from genome assembly GCF_013339725.1 of Rhipicephalus microplus. NCBI lineage: Eukaryota > Metazoa > Arthropoda > Arachnida > Ixodida > Ixodidae > Rhipicephalus > Rhipicephalus microplus. The sequence continues at coordinate 158,349 of NW_023610943.1, read as the reverse complement.
TGACATCACACACTTGTGGAACGTTTGATGGGGCCGTATACTTTAAATTGAGCTATGGCTGAGTAACCTAAAAAGCATAGAGTTGTTTTATATCTTCGGGCTCCAACTAGTCCGTCATTCAGTTTTAAGCGCTGCTTGACTCTTCTGTTTCATATTTACACTAGCGCTGCTTCCCATGATGTTATGCCGAGTCGATATGCAACTGCTCAACATTATTTTTTCCTTTTTAACAAAATTTTAGGTCCTTTCAGTCCCACGCCTAACCAGGGGGCGAAATTTCCCTATACCTCCCATGAATTCGCTCTGGCATGCTGATACGCAGCGGCAGCGCCGCTTTTACCACTGGTGGCTGCCGGCCATCCTACAAGAAATAAATCACGAACAGAAATTTTTTACATGCTGTCACTGGTGACGTTCAAAATCAAGGAAAAGGTTAAAAACTTGAGATGAAGATGAACTTAAAATGACCAGGTTTAGTCACCGCAGAGTCGCGGAAAACATGTGTTGTCCAATTAAGCCACCTTCAACAAATGCGTGGTTCGCTTGTTCAGCATAGCTCACTCCGGCCGCCGTTCTCTGCCCGCCACCACTTGCGGACTTTATCTTTCCTGTAGTTGGCATGAACACCAACTGAGCAAGATAACTGAGTGCGATCCAACTTCTAACATCGCTGAGTGAGGGGTGAGAAGGAGAGGAGGCAAGCGCTACAAACTCAAGTCAATCGCTTCCCGCGCTTCACCTGATTTAAAATGAACAAAAAAGGAATAAAAAACACATATAAACAAAAAGCTTTTACAGGGGTTTGAAATTTCTTTATCTGTAAGAACTTGTGAGCGCCAATAAATGCGAACATTCAAATCAACATCCCTATGTTCAACGGGAGCTTTGGACGCCCGGCAACTGCAACGAGCGCGCATGCTCCTTGAAATGTAAACTAGTGCCGAGTTTCCGGGACCTCGCCTAACTTTCACATTTTGTGGCTCCAACAGTGATTTTATGGTAACCCGTAAAAATAAGGTTATAAAAAGTGACTCAAAGGGGTGCTATGCAGGACTATTTGAGCTTCTCAGGCAAACAAGTTCGCCAAGAGCTCGCTCTACGACGACCATGGCATGAAGGCACTGCGGAGCACGCGATACCAGTTCTGATAAAACTTGCTACGAGAACACGCGGGTTGACAGATTCGCATCATGTGCATCTGCGGTGGTTATCAAAGAAACACCGCGTTAGTGCGTACACGTCAGCGCCGCCACTCAGTCAACATTTCAGCAGTACATGACCATCAGCTTGATTGTCCTGCTATCATTTTGCCAACTCAACACGCGCCTTTCAAAGGCGAGTTTGTGGGCGTTTGTCCTCTTTCGAGTAGGATATTTCGTTCCACCTGCCACACAGAACTTTTTTCTCTCAAAGGCTTCAAGAGTGCATACGCAGCACTATCGTGTTGCTCATTTCGATTGTACCGAATATTACAGATAAATATAACGACAGGTTTTCATCAAGAGCGCTTGCATGATGGAGGCAACGTGACTGCGAATGGATACGCCGCGAGCGTAATGAAACTGAATGCGACACATAGTAGCCACGTGCTGATCTAACTCTTACTTCTGCGTGCGTGTGTGCATCGTCTGCATGATAAACCTGATAGAATAATCATGCCACTCGATGTGAGTTCTGCTCCCCGGCACGAGCACACGTGGTGGGCGTACTTTCACATCACCGCGGGCGTCTGAAAATCAAACTGATTGACGCGTCAACGCCAACACAAACTCGTTGATTCTGACGAGGCCACTGTTGAACTCGTGAATGCCATGGTGCCTGCGTAACTGTCAAACAACTGATGTGGTGGACGCTAAGCATGCGATTCTGTGCATATAAAATAAATTGATCATCTTGCACTGTCAAACAGAAGCTTCTGAAAGCCTGCATTTTTCCAGCTTTTAAATTCGGTCGTGTATTCATCTGCTTGGTCTTATTCGAAAGGAAGGCCACATTAGCTCTGTCTTGATGTTGATTGTACTCTTTACCAGGGGCTTAGTGAACATAGTTAACAGCTTTGTCTTACTTGATAACGTTTGAATTGAAACAACAAGAATTTTATCCGGTGAAATAAGCAAAGCCTTCATTAGTACGGAGCTATTTAAGGTACTTCATATGAGCAAGATTCTAATTTTGATCATATTACTAAGATCTGGTTGGCATGGTTTTACTTAGCGGGCTTATAATGAACGCTGTGTTTATTACTGTGGTTAAGTTTGTGCGTCCACTAGCGTGCTATAGTTTGCTAACTAAAGCATACTAGGATCTATTTCTAGCTTTAGGCCACTATGGTGTTATGGTATTATTGAGATGTGACGTAATTATCTCGGTCTTACTATGACTTGCCTTAATTACCATGGTGATACGTGTCCTGGTCTAACTGACGAAGTATACTACCTAGATAATTAGCTAACTAGCCTAGGCCCATGTGCTCGGGTGAGTTAGTGGACGATGACGACAAAGAAGATGCGCACCGGTTGAGCAGCGTGCAAGAAACAGCAGGCTGACCATAATGTTTAACACATGGCCTCAGGCTTAGCTGTGGTAGCGATGCTGTGAGACGATCGGCTGGAATCTGTGCGCAGGCATGAATCTGTGTACAGGCGTTAGTGCAGACATTAATAGGTTCCAAGTGAATTTAAACAGCTCTTGCCTTTGCAAAACATCAATGAAAGCTTCTGACACCTTTATTGCGTGGTGCTCAGTATAACGACCAAGAAATGAAAGAATATGCCTCTGGCTTTAAAACACCGCCCAACTTTGACTACCATCCTTGACGCAATTGCGGGTTTCACCATAACTAATACAGCGCAGCTAGTTGAGAGGTCGATTCGACTTTTTCGCCCCGTTGGCTTAAAAAAAGGGGTAGTCACCGAAGCTTGGCAAATCCCGAGTTTTGCCAAGCTTGGGCCAAGCTCGGACGATTTTTCATTGCACCCCACTGGTCGGTATTAGGAATTTCGAATGCGGATGTACTTCACAAATTGCGTCAATAGTTCTAGCACAGAGTCAGAAACTGATGCGTTCGGGGGAACTTAGAAATCTCATCTGGTTTCCGGCACACACAAACACAGCCACCTACCACACTAACGAGACGCTCGATGCGCGGTCGTTCTGACGATCTTTTGGGCTATAGTAGTGTTCTTTCTGCATAGCATAGTAAACTAAAGATGTAAATAATAATAATAATAATGATAATAATATGTTAATAATATTAATAATCACTGGACTATTACTAGCCAAAACAACATCACAACTACGCATGCCATAACGGGGGACTAGAAAATAGTTTACACCACCTGGCGTCCATTTACATGCACTGACATCTAAGTACGCGATATTCATCATTCGGCTCAACCAATAATAGTATCTAGGTTTTTACGTCTCAAAGCCCCAAGATGAGAGAGACGCCATAAGGGAGCACTCCGGAAATGTTGAACATCTCGTTTTATTTAACGTTCAATAATATCGCGCAGCACACCACCCTCTACCATTTCCACCTCCAACGAAATGTGACTGCTGCGGCCGGAATAGAACCCGTGACCTTATAGTAAGCAGCCGAGCCTCCTAGCCACTGTTCCCCCATGGCGGTCACTTGGACTAAACATAAATAAGGTCGCAGTGGCCTTGCATATTTTTTGTGCCCTAAATTTTACCGACCCAACACAACCGCCACTAAACTACCTAGTTGAGACAGTTGAAACATTACCAAGCATGAAAAAAAAAAAACATTTCTTGGTGTCCGAGTCGAATTGATTAGTAAGTTGCAGTTACTGTGTGAAATATTTTGCTCATTAACTTCTATTGTCCGAAAATAACAGCTTAGAGTAAGTGTATGAAACGGTATATTTTTATGAATTTGAAAAAAGCCATTATTGAGCAAGGCCATTAGGAACAACAAACAACCGTAAGAAAACAATGTGACCTTGTTAACATATCAGCCAAAGGTTATCTGATTATCTGATAACAGTGCAGGAGTAAGTACATGAGAGCGCATTAATACTAATATGTTGCCTGCAACATGAAGTCCCATTGTATGATTCAGACTGCGGTAAACTTTATCATTATATCAGCAACAATTATTTTCATTTCGCTGACACGTTATATAATTTTACTAGGCATCATCGTAAAACCTCAATGTCACTCGATAATTTTGCGCTGACTAACCAGTCCGAATATCACGTAAAAAAGATTTCAATTTGCAAGAAGTTTATTTAACTCAAATAAGACAGCCTTCAGTGAAACTGGGCACAACACTTGAACATTGTGACGCGGTTTGTTCGTGTTCAGTACGTATCTCGGGCTCTCTTTTCATCGTTACCTATATTTTGCCCAGCGTTACCCATACACTGCCAGATAGGGCTCACAGTCACGGCAATGAGAGCAACACAACTTCCTTATTTTTTGTCATATTTCCGCGTCAATCGCACGATCCATGTGAAACAGAAGCTTCTGTGCTCTCGGACTTATAAGCGACATCGCTTTCTTTGCTATCGAAAGACTTCCATCAGCAATTAATTTTAAGATGACCCTGCCATCTCTCTATAAGGATCCGGCATCTAAAAGTAATGTTGGCATCGATGTAAGCGTTCGAGTAAAATACACAGCTATGACGAGGAATTCAGATATTTGAATCGAAAGCAGCCCGATTACTTACGTCTAGCTCTAAAAGCTATCGCGTTTCAACCCATGGGTACGGCATAGCTTAGCGTAACACTAACGTGAAGCTTGAAAATCAATGGGATGATCTAAACAATTACGTCACTATTCGGAAAATACATGCAATATGTATATAACCAGCGAAAACATTTAGAATTAATTTGCTTACTCAGGTATTCGAAACGGCCGTGAATGGCAGGTGAGTGGCCTTCGCACGGAGTTGTTAGGCATCGTGTCACGCGAAAATTCCGGGCGTCACATTCGGTGTTTTTGCATCTAACGTGCTTCACACCACGCAAATCAGTGTCAAGTTATTCACGAAGTTGTTCGTCATTCACCAGCTTCCAACAACGAAAAGCGAGCCATGTCCCCCTTCCACACAGTACGCGTTCGAAGGGCATACTTGTTAGGGATGACACACAAAGTACAGCCGCGGTCACGTCTGTGTATAGCGCGCGAGCAGCCGGCTTTGCTTCCTGTGCGACACCCTGCGGTTGTTGCGGGTTGTGACGCCGCGCGCGCAGGAGCATGTGCAGCCTTACAAGCATGCAGGCCTGCTCTGCACGTTTGTCATATCTATTCTTTAAGACGAAGCGCGTTTCGACTGATAACACATGGTTGCATGAACAACGTACTCTTTGTGGCGACTTCAATTTGTTGGCCATCTACAGTTTTTTCACGCAGCTGTGGACATTATCAAATATTCATATAATTGCATACCTCAAAACAGCCGCTAAGCGTGCATAGCAGCTCCTGTTGCGTTTACTCAGTCAAAATGCGCTTCGTCTTATATAATAGATGTGACGAAAGTGCCCTGAGGGAGGATGGATCTTCTGCTAAGCAAGCACACGTTCCAGCGTTGTCACCCGTGTGGAGGAGGCCTGCATGTTTGTAAGGCCATGCATACCCCTGTGCACGCAACGTCACAACCCGCAGTGCAAGGCTGGTTGTTCGCGCGCGATACAAAGACGTGGCCGTGGCTGCACCTGCTAAGTCGATCGTTCCAACTGCTCTAACGCCACTTTCCCGCCAAAAGTGTATACTGAAGGGAGTGCCACCTTTTGAAGGCCCTCGCGTTAAAAACAATAATTAAAGGAAGCCCAGGTCACCGTAGCCAATTAGAACAGCGACGTCGTATGGCTGCCTTGGCGATTGTAATAGGGCAGATATCCGCGTGACGAGGCTTGGTGCGATACGTGGCGCAGTCTTGTGCTTAGTGTGCGTTTCCTGTTCTCAAACATCGAATAGCGGATGACGGGGAAAAAACTGGGAGACCCTTAAGCTTCAGTTTTAAGAGTTGAACGCGATAGCGAATTCCGCCCCTTGTGCACCCTTCAACCTTTAAATCCATAGTTATTAATATGTTTCGATACCTATCCCCCCCCCACACACACACACATAGTAGATAGATAGTACCTGCGCGCGCTAATGGTGCATAGAGGTTTTTGATCTAATGTAAGATGCCATCAAAAGTGTCACAATACCTAAGAGATGGTAGCGCATTATGAAGCGTTTGCTGTTTGCTTGATCAACGCTTCTGGAAAGGCACGATACGTTTTTCGCTAGATGGACATAGTTGTCCATTTTTAGAGTTGTTTGAAAGTTCCTGTGTGTTTTTAGCGGCAAGGCAAGGCTGCTCTAACCCGGGCTTTTTCGACGTACTTTGATGGCCTCACAAATGCGCCTACATATCGCCGAATGAGCTCGCTTTCGTCGTGACACCTGTCGAACAAAATGCGTTAAGGAGACTCCTTCCACTACATGAAATTTATGTGATGTTTTTCCGAGAGAAGTTGTGAGTAACATCGTGGCTTTGTGGAAAAACACCTCCTTGCCATTCGAACGGCCCGGGTTCGATCCTGAATGGGGCCGACAAATTTATTCTTTACATTATTTGCTTTTTTCTCAATTTTTCCCTCACATCTAACGGTGCCGACGCCGATGGTGGAATTTATACTACACGAGCTTTCTAAGGCTACCGCGTTAAAATAAAGCAAATTGGGTTTCCACGACCGGCGTGACGCTAGGGTTGAGAAAGCCGCCTGCATTTTGTGTAAATGGTGCTCAAAACGAATTTTACACCGCCCAGAAGCTTGTTTCATGCTCCCCGAGCGTGACAATTTGACAGTGAATTTGCCAATAATAGCACTAAATTGTGATTGCGTATTCATTTCCTTCGTTACCTTCATAGCGTTGAAGAGCTCGTTTGGCAGATATTTGGAGGCTATTTTCGGTGTCATTGGCATTGTTGGTTGTGGGCGAAAAATTATCGTGTGCGTGAAATAAACATTGAAAACATGAAAATAAAAGTACTAAAAAAATCACAGCATATCCACGAAGTGAATGATGATAAGTGGGGCGAAGCGTCCGTCAGCCCTCCTTGCTTTCGTCCATTCGTTCGTTTTTGCTTCCATCCGCTCGTGTAAACATCCGTACGTCCATCTGTGCATCCATCTGTCTGTCCGTGCGTCCGTACATGAGTCGGTCCATTCATATTTCTGTCTGTGTGTCTCTTCGTGCGTCCATCCGCCCGTAAGTCCGTGGGTCTATCCAACCACCCGTCCGTTTGCTAGTCTGTCTGCCCGTCCGTCCATGCTTCCATTTAGCGAACACTCCAAGTAATGCCATCGCCCATCTCGCATCCCCTGTGGCACATACCCGCTATAGAGCGGGTATGCGCCACCGGTGGCTACGCACTACAACATACACCGATACAAAAGATGGAAAGACCCACGCCTGAAAGAGCTTCGCCCCTAAAATTCTGAGTTTGAGACAAACTCGCACCCGGGTAATATGCGTGGCAAAGAAATCTTCTGCCACACAGCCACACATTTTCTTTTTAACTTTTGGTTGAACTTCACACACAGGGGACAAGATCAATATATTACCGTACACAACAAAGATGACAAAACAATTACTAAGGCCGTCATTTCAAGGTGTGATGTGCTCCCCACAGCGACGCGTCTGCTTGTGAAAACAGAGAATATAACTTTCTCTGTTTGAATATACAGAGGAAATAACGTTCATGCTTTACAAATACAGCCGTCCTGTATAGATGCTTCGCGATGCAGCTTAAACTATTGCAGTATTAATGTGCGGTACAAGCGTTCATTGCCATCGGGTGTCAGAAACATGTGATTATAGTAGCGAATACGTAGTTTCAAGCTCGTCAGCCATTACCAAAAGGCACACACGTTACTGTGTCTATTCCTTTGACGTCACCTTTTGGGTGCATAGCAAGTTGAAAAGTACTTTATGGGCTAAGTGTTTGAAGTATATCACTAAGGACATAATGTTGCTATCGCGTTCAAATCTTTAGGAAGAAGCTTATAGGTTCCCCAAATTTTTCAAAATACACGTAAATAGGAAGTACTCCAACTATTATTAGTATAGTTATACGCCACTTAAATGGGGAAGTTTATCGTGCTGAAACAGTGCCTTGAACATCCGGACACCTATACTACCCTTTCCTCCTATTTTGCTATATCGACTCCTTTTGAAACTTCTCAACTTGGATTATTTCATCTTTTCCAGAAATTTTATTGTTCTCGCTTTAAATATTGTTAAATTCACGACTTGAACAGCAATTTACAATATTTTGAAAAAGATAGTATCAAATAGATTGTTCGCAATTCTGGAAAGTTTGAAGGACGAATGGTTACCAAGTAAATATTTTATTTATGTGATACATGTAAAGAAGCACCAAACTATTGCAATATTGTAGCTTTTATTAGCATAGCAAGTTACCAAAATAAAACTTAGAAATATAGGTCATGAGTTGTCGTGCTTTTTTGCAAGTAGTTTCTTTATTGTATATTATTGGTGACAATATTAGTACGGGCTGTATACCCGACGCTTCAGTCTTTTTGGCACGCAGTCTCCATTTATGCATAATTGCTGAAACATTTGCGAGAGACACATGTTAATATTGCTGAGGTCAAACAACAAACTCAGCTATAAAACCAGGTATACTGCATCTTGAATTACTATATATGAGCTAATGTAGAAACTCTACATGAGTATGTGGCAATTTTAGACCAGATATTTGATTTATATCTGAAATGCATTGCTTTTTCAACATGCACACTTCAACAATATCTTTGCGGCTGCACTAAAGTACGCATGAAGCTGTAAATTTTATGTCATCATAACTTGCACTGTACGGTTGTCATAAACCTATACCAAGAAGTTCAGACGAATACTCTTTTAAAGTTTACGATGTGTATATTGACTTACAATCACATTTCCATAACCTTCAAACATTTTACTCCTAATCAACTCCTCGAGGTATGTGATTTTTATGAAAAAATAAAATAATTTTCTTGGTTCGAAACTGTATTGCTAATTCCGACATTGCAGTTTCGATCCATTTAGACGCACTGACACATAGGCTAGTGATATCTATAGAGAGTGCAGTTACGATACCAAGATACTAACCCATGCACCGTTGTTTACTTCGATCTGCTGTTTCCAATCGACTCTAAATTAGCAGATCTTGTTAGCACTTATATTTTTAGAGGGTTCAAAAGTGCATTCTGCTTCCGTCACTGCACTTACTCGTTAGTCTCGGTGTCTACAATCCAAATCTCTTTAGAAAGTAAATGCCTACACTCAGAATATCTTGTACGCCCAGTGTTGTCTAATTGACAAAGTTCTCGCCAACAGTTAAGGTGAACTTTTGCTATAGAAAACACACTACTTTGAATATCTACGAACCTTAGTTAAAGAATTAGTATTTTGCTCTTCTCAAACAACACCCTAAATACCTTTTAAAAAATGTGCAAGTTGCTTTGATTCGTATATCCGAGAATATATTCACATAATTTTGAAGAACAGATTTTTTGGGAATATATTTCTAACATATGTTTGTTTAGTGAGCTGTGGGATCGGGATGGTTGATATTTTATGACTACGTGAACAGCGCTTGTAACACTCAAGGACAAGGCACAGCGCGTTTTTGCCGGTTATTTGTCCTTTGTTTTGCACGCTGCTCACGTCGCTCCTTTAGAACCTCTTTATTCACATGGACAATTGTTGAGTTGAAATTACACGTTTGATATTTCACTTTAATTAACATATGCTATTTGATAATTAAATACACCTAAAAACTGACGGGGTACCGATTCAGATTCAACGGGGTACCAATTCAGATTCTAAAATTACGCATTTCACGAGGCATCTAGAGCCTTCGTTTCAATAGATAAGGAGGTGTGTATACTTACCTCTCCCTTTTCTTTGCAAGGGGCGGTATCAGGCAGAAGAGCTGGTAACGAAGTGTTGTACCCGTAAACAGATGGGGGCATGTAACAACTGGCAACGCAGTTTTTGTCACCATTGTCGTCCTGAGAACAGCAGAGCAAAAGGATAACGCTTTTGCACTCTAGTTTTGGTAGCACAATGAGGTAATTGTTGCTGATGTGGGTATTTTGTGCGGTGTAATAAAAGGTCGTTTACCAGAAAAAAAAGTACCCAAGAGACGAAACAGCACAGCGGGAAACAATGGCTTACAACTATTTACTCGCTCACAGTTGGACAATGGTTCATAGCTGGAGGCGTTGCACAATGTTAGATCCGAACGCAGCGCTCGTGCTGATGCTGATGCTGATGACCTTTGATGGATGGCGCTTACCCACAAAGGGGGATGGGCCAAGAACCGGGCGGCAGGATACTTAAATGAAACTAAACTGAAAATGAAGCCAATCTGAAAAAGTAGCTTAAAATACTACTACCAAAAAACAAAAATGTGTGCTGAGCAAGTGGTCAAACCATCTTTTGTTTTTGAAAGACATAACTACGAATCATAAACTAAAGATCTGAAAAGGTGGTCGTTCACTAGCATGGTAATGTTTTAGTTGCGTTGATGTAATCAAACACAGCGGAGCATACATCCCTGTGGCAGTGACCAAATGAAGTTCCGCCAAGTGATAAAATTACTGGTAAATTTACTTGTATTCCGAGCTTTTGTAATGGGGCTACTAAAAATCTTTTTCTCTGATAAGAATAACGATGACAAAATAAGAAGAAATGTTCAATTGTTTCAATTTCGTTGCACCAAATGCATAGCGGTGACGCCTTGAGCTGAGCTTTATTAAGGTAATAATTTAGTTGTGGAACTGCACAGCGCAATCTGGTATAAGTGACCTCTAACTGGCGAGATACACACCACTGTTTATTCCAGCAATAGCTCAAATGCTCGAAATCTTTAAATTTATCCAAATTACCTTTTCCCCATTGCAGGCAAGCATTTCGGAACCTTAGCGCGGTTACGTAAGCCGTATCTGGCAAAACTGGGATGGTGGGCCCACCCAGGGATACTGCTGCTAAAGAGTCCGCCATTTCGTTCAAATATAATCCGCGGTGGCCTGGTACCCATAGCAAATGCAGTTTTTTTACGTTTTTCGGTACTAAATGCCGAAACGTATTCATCAGCTCTGAATTTACTGCCGTAGAAAGTGCATTACAAAGTGATAACGAATCTGTAATGATAACTGCTAATGATTCGCTTGAGGGTAATTTGCGTAGGGCAAGAACAATGGCCAATAATTCTGCCATGAATACCGGGGTATAATCTGGGAGTCGAATCGAAAAAGACCAGTCCAAAGAAGGAGAGAAGATGCCAACCCCAGCCTTTTCTTTTGACACAGATGCATCAGTCGCTATGATATTGCTTATCTCTAGGTGGGCTAGATAATCTGCTAACTGGTCTTTTAAAAACCTATATGCCAATTGTTTCGCGTTATGAGAAAATATATCATCGAATTGTATGCTAAGCATTGACTTTAGGTTGTGTATTGGACCAATATGTCTAATTTTTACATTCAGTTGCTTTAGTAGCGCTTGTGCAAATACTATTTGCGGGGTGTGTAGTCGCGACCAATGGGTTTAGAAAAATAAAGTCGGTTCTTGAATGAAAGCGTAAAATGAGAGTCTTTGGTGTGAACTGTATATCTTTAAGAATGCTTGCACAGTAAGAATTTTAAACCTATTTAGCAGAGAAGGTAGGCGAGCTTCCATATACAACACGTTATTTGCAACAAACTTTGGTAGACCCAGACACAAACGCAACGCTTCTCTTTCCAGCAGTATCAGGGGTCTCATTTTATAGGCTGCGCTGCCAGAAAATAGTACACATCCGAATTCCATGATGGGCCGCACATAAATTTTATATATCATTATTAGCACATCTCTTCTTAAACCCGCTTTACGGTTTGCAAGCTTCCGTAGCCACCCCATGGCCCGTGTTGCCTTGGAGTACACATCATCAATGTGACTTCTCCAATTTAATGCGTCATTATATATGATGCCCAAATATTTAAGGGAATTCGCCTGCGGAATGAGCTCATTACTGTACATTAACGAGATATTGATAGGCTGCAGAAAAGAGAATGCAAGGAGCACACTTTTCTTTACGTTCAGGGTCATATGAATATTTTTAAGCCATCTTTCTATCATATTAAGATAATCTTGTAGACTCTCGTATAATGATTGAAGGTCGGTATTACTTGCGAAGAAAGCAATATCGTCCGCGTACACATATAACTGAATATCCTTAGTTGATGGAATGGAGCTTAAGAAAATGTTAAATAAAACTGGCGACAGGACAGCCCCCTGTGGTACGCCACGTGTCTGCTTATATCTATTTGATGAGTAACCATCTTTAAAGCAGTAATATTCTCTCCCTCTTAAAAACTCCGACACCCACGCAGTGATGTAGTTGGGAAAGTGGTGATATGCCATCTGTTTTAATAAAATTGAATGCTCAACCCTATCGTACGCTTTAGCCAAATCTAAAGTAACTAAAGCACAGTATTGGCGCCGACGCCGAGCCAGTTGTATTCGGCTCTCTAAATCAACATGCGCACACCATATTGAGCAACCGGATCTAAAACCAATTTGACTGGGGTTTAATATTGCGTTATCATTAATATATTTCATTACCCGGGCATTCAAAACTCTTTCAATTAGCTTAACCAGATTTGACGTGATTGATATCGGCCTTACATTGTCCAAGGCGAATCCTTTTTCCTGCTTTTTAAGAAGTGGAATCACTTTAGACAGCTTCCATTCCGCAGGTATCCAAGCTTTTGTCAAAGAAAAATTCACCAGATTAAGTACTTCAGTTGGACAAATCTCGAATATTACTTTTATCATTGAATTTGTTACCCCGTCTGGTCCAGGTGCCGAAGGAGATAAGTGCCTTATTATCTCGGCCAGCTCATCTAAAGTAACCTCCTCGAAATCCTCGCCTGCCATTGGGTTCACAATGTGCAGTGGTAGAGTTGACATAAATCTATCTTGGAGCCCTTTCGCAATATTTTCTACTAAATCAGAGAGCTCACGGGGGGAAAGAACAGAAGAGTCAATATTTTCAGCGGGTGGTAACATCTTTTGAGATCTTAAAAATCTGAAGAGCGCTTTTTTGTTTTTAAGCCCTAGAAAGATACTCATGTTGTTTCATATTATAACCATCTTTTGCTGTACTTACTGTGCGTTTGAAGTCTGCTGCTGCGAATTTATAATCACACCAATTTTTTGGACATTGGTTGACCAGCAGTTGTTTCCATGCAGCTTTCCGTTTTCTATAGCTCCTCGTGCACTCTTCAGTCCACCATGGACTAAAAGAACCTCTTGTGGCCGAGTCTAATTTAAACGTTGCGTCTTTTACTGATCTTTTTAACACTGCACACAGACTCATAGCCCTAATGTCACCTTGTATGTCCTTGCGGTGATCAAAAGTAGCCCTCAAGTCTTTTTCTAATTTTCTATAGTTGAGGAATGAGCGGGCCTTTTCGGCGACATGTATTCTTGGAAAGTTCAGTACAAAACTAATAGGCAAGTGGTCACTGTTAGTAGCACAGTCTAAAGTTTGCCACGAACATATATTTAGAGATGAGCTTGAAAATGTCAAGTCAATTACAGATTTAGAGAGACCTCGGACAAAAGTAGCAGATTGCGAATTTAAACAAGATAAGTTCTTGTCAATAGCCCATTCCCACAATCGTTTTCCGCTTAAATCTGTTTTAAAACCCCAGGCCACATGATGTGAATTGAAGCGCTCGTGTTGTCCTCTTTGCCTTTCGTGCCTCGACTTTCTCCTGTTTCTTCTAGCACATTCGTGCTCGCGCTGCAACCCTTATTATCATAAATTCAAACCAACTAGCCCAAATCGCCATTTTTCTTAGATCCGAAAAGCTTTGAATATCCTGTTTTTAAAGTCACAAAACATTGGCTTTGTTAAGGCGTTTATTAGTCGGCAACGAGCGACAATATACAATGGCGACAGTCACAGCCAAGCACGAGCTCTCAGCGCGAGCGGCGTCCCTGTTGGGTAGCCCTACTAGAAGGTACTAAGAGTTCGACCCATTTCAGAGTTCGGAGGCTTCGCTACAATTACCCCGGGGTCGAAGAGGGAGCCGCCTGGCGACCTAACAGCTTGTTACTATGAGCGGGTCATATTAAGCCTTCAGGCGCTCCACGTTGACGATGTCTCGCCCACGGCGGCGCATGTCCGAAGATTGTTCAACGGGTTCGATCAGATAGTTGACGGGTGAGGTGCGCTCGATGACACGGTAGGGGCCTTCGTATTTGGGACGTAGTTTGGAAGAGAGGCCAGCTGCAGAGGTCGGGATCGAGAGCCATACAAGCGCACCAGGAAGGAACGTGGGCTCAGAAGTGGTGGAGCCATCACGAATACTCTTCTGCCGCTCTTGCTTTTGCGTCGCAAAAGTCTTGGCAAGCTCGCGACACTCTTCAGCAAGCCTGGATGTCTCGGAAATAGGTGTACACTCAGATGGATCCGGCGTGTACGGGAGTATCGTGTCCATGGTGTGCGACGGATGCCTTCCGTACAGCAAGTAGAAAGGTGAAAAATCAGTCGTGCTCTGAGGGGCGGTGTTGTAGGCGTAGGTGACGAAGGCCAGTATATTATCCCAATTAGTGTGGTTGGCAGCGACGTACATAGAAAGCATGTCGCCGAGGGTGCGGTTAAATCGTTCGGTGAGGCCATTCGTCTGTGGGTGGTAAGCAGTAGTTTTGCGGTGGACAGAATGGCACTCCGTAAGAATGGCTTCGACGACTTCCGACAAGAAGACACGGCCTCGATCGCTGAGAAGCTCTTGGGGTGGTCCGTGGTGCCGTATAAATCGATGCAGCAGGAAGGACGCAACATCGCGCGCAATAGCCGCAGGGAGAGCGGCGGTTTCGGCGTATCGCGTTAAATGGTCAACGGCAACGCTGGCCAAGTGGTTACTAGCCAACGTCAGAGGAAGTGGTCCATACAAATCGATACCTACGCGCCCAAAGGGACTGTCAGGGCAAGGTAACGGTTGCAGACCAGCGTGCGACATGTGGGCTGACGGTTTACGGCGTTGGCAATTGAGGCAAGAGCGAACGAACTGCTGCACATAGCGGTACATCCCGCGCCAGAAGTAGCGTTGTCGAATGCGATGGTAGGTTTTGAATACCCCAGAGTGCGCGCATTGCGGATCAGAATGGAAGGATTCACATATCTCTGACCGCAGACTGCGGGGTATCACGAGTAACCACTGCCGGCCGTCGGCGTCGTAATTGTGTCGGTGTAGGAGGCTGTCACGAATGGCGAAATGGCGAGCTTGACGACGCAAGGCACGCGTGGATTGCGTTGCGGATGGATCAGAGAGCATGTTGATGAGCGGGCCGATCCAATTATCCTTTCGCTGTTCGGTAGCGATGATGTCAACATCAATGGCAGAAACAGCAGCCGAGGATACTGAGCAGAGCACATCACCTTCAGGCAGAGGGGAGCGCGAGAGGGCGTCAGCGTCAGCATGCTGGCGTCCGTTGCGGTACAGCACGCGGATGTCGTAGTCTTGTAAGCGAAGAGCCCAACGGGCGAGACGGCCTGAGGGATCCTTCAATGATGAAAGCCAGCATAGTGCATGATGGTCGGTGACGACATCGAATGGGCGACCATACAAATAAGGTCGAAACTTTCTAAGAGCCCAGACGATCGCCAGGTACTCTTTCTCCGTGACGGTGTAGTTTTTCTCGGCTCTCGTGAGCGTACGGCTTGCATATGCTACGACATATTCAGGGAATCCGGGTTTTCGCTGCGCCAGCACAGCGCCGATGCCTACACCGCTGGCATCCGTGTGCACCTCCGTTGGGGCTGTAGGGTCGTAGTGGCGTAGAATGGGAGGCGACGTCAGCAAATGGCGGAGCTTCGCGAACGCGTCGTCGCACTCGGATGACCACGAATTGAAGGGCCCGTTGCTTCTAAGGAGCTTCGTCAGCGGTGATATGATCGTGGCTAAATTTCGTATGAAGCGTCGGAAGTATGAGCACAGGCCCACGAAACTACGCAGTTCTTTGAGAGATGCAGGTTTGGGGAATTCGGCCACGGCCTGAAGCTTGGCAGGATCAGGAAGAATGCCGTCTTTGGACACGACGTATCCCAGTATGGTGAGTTGCCGTGCTGCAAAGCGGCACTTTTTCAGATTTAGTTGCATGCCGGCATTGCTCACACGTGCGAAAACTTCTTTCAGACGTTGGAGATGCGTGGAGAAATCCGGAGCAAAGACAATGACATCGTCGAGGTTACACAAGCACGTGTACCATTTCAAGTTGCGCAAAACGGTGTCCATCATGCGCTCAAAGGTCGCAGGTGCATTACATAGACCAAACGGCATGACGTTGAACTCGTACAAGCCGTCTGGCGTGACGAAGGCGGTCTTTGGTCGAGCGTCGTCAGCCATGGGTACTTGCCAGTAGTGACCCGTGTGCTCAGATTTGGGTGCACGTTAAAGAACCCCAGGTGGTCGAAATTTCCAGAGCCCTCCACTACGGCGTCTCTCATAATCATATGGTGGTTTTGGGATGTTAAACCCCACATATCAATCAATTATTACTTGCCAGTACCCCGAGCGCAGATCGAGAGAAGAAAAAAAATCGGCTCCATGAAGGCTGTCAATCGCGTCATCGATGCGTGGCAGTGGATAAACATCCTTGCGAGTGATCTTATTGAGCAGTCTGTAGTCTACACAGGACCGCACAGAACCATCTTCCTTCGCAACAAGAACAACAGGAGACGCCCATGGACTGTCTGAGGGCCGAATAACGTCGCGACGGAGCATATCGTCAAACTGGTCATTAATTACTCGACGTTCAGCAGGCGACACGCGATATGGACGTTGCCGTAAAGGTGGATGGGCACCAGTGTCGATGTGATGCGTAACAACGGACGTGCGACCGAGAGAACTTCGCCCGACATCGAAAGAAGAACGATATTCTTGCAACAGGTCCAGAAGTTTGGAACGCTGTACGGCCGTAAGGTTGTCAGCGATGGAGGGGCCAAATACATAAGCAGATGACGAATCAGAAGTGGAAACAGATGATGGTACACGACCTGAAACCACGCGTGTCATCGGGTACATCCAGGACTTGTGCGTCGTCGACTGGTTCTACTCTGCCGAGACATTCCCCTCGAAGCAAGGTAACAGCGTACGGGGACGGGTTGGTTACAAAAATAGCAGTGTTGCCCTGGTTGACCTGCACGGTCGCGAAAGGTACTAGCAACCCTTTCCTGCTGCAAGTGCGGTCAGATGGCGAAACAAGTCAAATGGTGTCGGAGAGACCAGCGCAGTAGACAGATACAGCCGTCGTCAAGTTTGGAGGCATTGTTGTATCGTCTTTCGTTAGAATCTTAGTCAGCGTCGGGGGACTGTCTTCTGGCGTCAAATGCGAGAAGGGTGAGAGCTCAATTTCGGCAGCGGCACAATGGATGACGGCGTCATGGCGGGAGAGAAAGTCTCATCCCAGGATGACGTCATGAGAGCATGCCTGAATGATGATGAACTGGGCGACATACAGAACGTCCTGGATGACAACGCGAGCTGTGCATCCTGCTGTAGGATGAATGCGGTGCAAACTTGCAGTACGGAGGGATAACCCAGAAAGTGGCGTCGTTACTTTTCGAAGTAAGCGGCAGAGTTTTTCGTCCATAACTGATACGGCAGCTCCAGTGTCAATAAGAGCCGATGCACAAACACCATCCACAAGCACGTCAATGACATTTGAGGGGCTGCTCTGAGGGCTTTCACATTGCGATAGCGTCGCAGTCCTTGCCTCGGGGACTGCAACGACTAGTTTTGCCGCTCATGAGCAACCGCACTTGGCCGCATGGGGGACAGGGAACGACGTCGTGGAGACGGCGATCTTCGAGATGGACCTGGGCGAGAACGAGGTGACATAGACGGCAGTTCTTCGTGATAAGGTCGGCTGAGTTGGCCAGCAACAGGTGAAGAAATCGGAGCCGGCTGTACGCGATGGCAATAACGGGCTACGCGACCGGTGTAACCACAGGCAAAGCAGATGGGTCGGTTGTCGGGTGTGCGCCATCTGTTCACCGGGGTAGGTCTCACCCATGTCGTAAGGGCCGATGGACGGAACGGTGGCTGCATGGTGGACTAAAGCTGAGGCTGAGGGGTTACGTCAACATACGTAGCGGGCATACCCTCTGCAAAGGACGGAGGTTGTGCAGCAGCTTCAGCGTAGGTCAGAGGGGCGGGTGCTTGAACGACTTGGGGCGGCCTGGCGACCACTTGCGCGTAACTCAGGGACGCAGGAGCCGGAGGCTGTTGGGGTGGTAAGCGGGCATTACCTCCGCTATTTCCTGTTCAATCGTTCGGCGGATGGGAGGGAGAAGGGTAGTAGCCGATTGTTGAACAGCAGGTTGGTGGGCAAAGGGCCGGAGCGAGAACTGACGCACGATTTCCTCACGGATAAAGGACTTCAGGTCTGCCATCAACGCCACTTGGTCACAACTGGCCTCCAAGCCAGCAAGCGTTGCAGCTCGTGGTGGGGAGCGTCGGGTCATCGAACGTTGCCGGCGGAGCTCCTCGTAGCTCTGGCACAGTGTGATGATTTCAGCCACCGTGCCGGGGTTTTTGGCGAGCAGCATCGTGAAGACATCATCGTCCATGCCTTTCATGATGTTTCGGATCTTGTCAGACTCGGACATGGTGTGATTGGATTTGTTACATAGGTCCAGGACATCTTCAATATAGTTGGTGAATGACTCACCAGCCTCCTGAGCACGTTCACGCAAGCGCTGCTCGGCTTGCAGCTTGCGTACAGCAGGGCGGCCGAAGACGTTGACGATTGCGGTCTTGAAATCGGACCAGGTGGCAAAATCGGACGCGTGGTTGTTGTACCACAAACTGGCGACACCGGCAAGGTAAAACACCAAGTTGGTCAGCTTGCCGTCCTCGTCCCATTTGTTGGGGACGCTCACGCGCTCGTAAATGGCCAGCCAGTCCTCCACGTCAGTGCCATCAGCGCCAGTGAAGATGGGTGGATCGCGGATTCTGGGGACACCGGGACAAGGGGGTGGCATTGGAGGAGGCGTTTGCTGAGAAGTGTCGTGGTACATAGTAGATGGCAGGGTACGTGATCGTAGCTCCAAAGGCATAGACAGGGATCGCAGCACTCTCCACCAAATTGTTAAGGCGTTTATTAGCCGGCAACGAGCGAGAATATACAATGGCGACAGTCACAGCCAAGCACGGGCTCTCAGCGCGAGCGGCGTCCTTGTTGGGTAGCCCCACTAGAAGGTACTCAAGAGTTCGACTCATTTCAGAGTTCGGAGGCTTCGCTACAGCTTCAATGTTTGTCTATGTTTAAACAGGAATTGGGCCAGTAAATACAAAAAAGCACGCCCTATTCATTGAAATATTTCAAAGCCCGATAACAGCATCTGTAAGGTTCCCGAGACAGACACAGCTATGCTAACACACATGATATGTGAATGTGTAGCTATAGCAAAACATGTTAGCCGCGACGTTTTCCGGCTAGACCTGAAGCTGCTCTGTGGAGATCTAAGCTCGTTGTCTAACTCTGGGCAGTCCAGGAGGCCAGTGAAGTGGTGTAAAGGCAACGCCTTGAAGTTTTTACACGTAAGCCCGGGTCAATCAATCCGCCACACAATTAAAAAAGCTTTCCGATTCATCGATTGATCTAAGGCTTACAGCATACCGCATGGTGAAACCTCATATCACCATGAAATTGCCGTAGTGCAATGTTTTTTAACTGGTGGAAACAGTACACACATCATAATATCCCAAAGAAAGTGCGTCAATATTGCCGCGGAGGTACGCCAGTCAAACATGTTACGTCGCCTTGTAATCAACACCGAGAAGATGAAAGCCGTTTTATACGACTCGCTATACTGTTACGAGTAAAAACATACTAAATATGAGCACCCACTTTAGGCGTACAAGCTTTCATATGGTCAGTTATTACGTCAAAATAAGCTTATTTCCTTCAGTAAGTCAACATCGTGCTTACCTTTGTTTATTGATTGATATATAGGGTTTAACGTCCTGAAACCATCATAGCATTATGAAAGACGCTGAAGTGAAGGGCTCCGGAAATTTCTACTTCCTGGGACTCTTTCAAAATGCAGCCGCCTCAGCCAGGATTTGACCCCGCGACCTGCAGGTCACCAGCCGAGTACTTACCTTAGCCACTAGACCACAGTCGTAGGGCTCGTGTTTACCTTCACAATAAATTAGAAATATACAACAGCACATTGTAATGTAGATTATCATGCCTGTGTCGTTAAGTGACGATATGTTTAAATATATAAGCATTGTTCATTTTCGTTCCGATAATCGTAAACATGGGCTATCTAACTATATTGCTTAAATGGGGATATGTTTTGTAAATAGATGCATTTTAATGCTTATGCTAAGACGCATTGACCATAGGGCTGCTCGGTTGTTTTTTTAAATATAAAATGTGCTGGTAGCACATTTTGATGACGTCACTAGAACGCAATTCTTCGGCTGTACAAGTACCAAGGAGGGCAACTACGATTTCTTTAGGGATAGTTTGCAAGGGACACTCTTTCGCTGTGCAACGCTACGGAGAAGTTTAATGTTACCTGAAAAAGAAATGTGACGTCAGGATTCATGCACCTCGTGGCACAGCCAATACTACATTTTTTCTTATGAGTGCTAATAAGGTTTCGAAGAATACTCACGGGAATAAACTTCGTGCCTTGAACGTGTGGGAAAGCCATTTCGCAAATCCTGTCTCGTGTCAGTATATCGCCGGGCAACAGGCTTGTGAAGTTTTTTTTCGTTATCTTTGTTTTTATGACTAGCGTCCGCAGGCACGCTCCTTGAGCTGACCTAAGTGTGTAGAACAAGTTAATCACATTCTACAAAAGATTAATATAATAATTGCTAGGGTTTCACGTCCTCAAACATTGCTATGATTATAAGACACGTCGCAGTCGAAGGCTCACGAACGTTTGACCACCTGGTGTTCATTAATCTTCTCCTAAATTGTAGTACTTGGGCTTCGAGCATTTTCAGCTACATTTAAAATGCGGTGGTCTTAGTAAGGAGTCACTCCCACGACCTGTGGGTCAGCTATCCGACGCCATAATCAGTGGATCAACGTGGCGGGTACATACAAGAACTGTTCACTGGGAATTTAACCTGCTTAGACGCCTAATTAGTGTGGAGAATAACAATGGCGCACAATAAAATTCGATATGCTTGATCGTCATTCGATTTTTTGATTACGTCATTGAAGCGCTACCTCACACCTCTAGTGGGCGATTTCATAAATCTAAATCCCAGACTGACAAGCGCCGATATCTATACATGAGAGCAGTGGTGACCAATAATAAAGTATATTACGCTATTGATGCGCGAAAACACGTTGGTTTATATGGCATAGTCAACGCATTCAAAATAAGAATTATTCGGCTTTTTACATTTGCTAGCAATTCTTCCATCGCGACCCCACAGGCATCGTTTGCCATTTGCCCAAGAAATCTTGCACCACGTTCAAATTTTCCTCTGCTAGCAAGGGTCGCTGTTTCATTGTTTCGCATCTCTAGTAAATTTTGTTTGCCTTGGTTTTGCAACACTTTACAATCATTCTGGACCGATTTCTGCATGGAGCGGGAAAACTGGGGCTACCAATTCAAATTAAGCATTGTAGACGCTAAAACAATCTAATTATTGGCAGTTTCATTTAAAAATAAAAAGGGCTATGCGGAGACCACATCATCGCTTCGAATAAAATGTGCGAATTAACTAAGCTTGAATCAACGAGCTTTTACTGTAATGACGTAGCATGTGACGTTTTGTGAAATAGTATTTAAAAAATAATGATGATCTGGTAAGCTTGCAGGAAGAAATGAGATATTTAGTTGTAAAAAAAATTGTTTTCTTGATTGGACCTCCTATAGTGTGCAACACCATCGGCTTATAGCCACCGTCCCGCTTTTAACTACTGGGGCTTGTTGCTGTTCTGAGGTTAGGCTTGACATGATCGGATCCCGATCAAATGGCGTTGGCGCTCGTTGTACTTGAGAATGTGGTAAAACTCAACTTAAAGACAAAGTAAGCATGTGCTTTGATTTTATCGCCAAACGTGTAGTGAGAACAATAACAGGGGCAATCTTGTACGTTGTATTTTCAGTGCTTTACAATGACCATAAAAGCAAGAGAGCAGTGTTTTCCTTCTTGCTTGGTTTTCAAAGCATATATAACTTAACATTAAGCAAATGAATCTCAATAAATTCAATATACATATAATAAATGTGTAAAAGAAATACGTCTTGCTATGCAGAGTAATTCTCCAACGCAGGAGCCTGGAGAGTAACAAGCTTCAACGTTGAAGCAGCTTTTACTTAAAGCCTTACACCAAGTTTGATTAGTAAAATTAGCATATTACCAGTCCATCTCAGGTTAGTAAAATTTGGTTCGTAATGAACAATCCGTCCTCGATTTGTCATTCATTGTCGTTTTTTTTTTCGAGCACACACTGCATTTCATAATTGCAACCAGGGTGGTGCATCAGCATAGCCAGGGGTAAGCGTGAGAGATATACGCATTTGCCATCTTATACAAGTGTTTGTCGCTCCGCTTTTGCAGCTGCAGTGCGTGTTGCAAGTGCGTGGCTTAATACGCAATAGCCTGCGAATGCGAAAGATGCTAGCTTGCATCGGCTGACACGAGAGAACTGGTCACAAAGTGCACACTGTACCTGCAGGTATTGGAAAAACGGCTACTCATTGCCCCAAAATGAAGTGGAGAAGGGCCTAAATTAGCTATGTAGACAACCTAAAATTGTTATCCCTAGAACGGGCTTTGTAGAAGTCATTAAGTTAGTCAGCTAAGATACTTTTTTTTAGCATTGATGTTGTTAGGCTGTGGTTTGTGGTGAAACTTATAGTCATCTTCGCGAAAGACTTCCATCTGCAAACTAGAAAAGATGTGACAGTGGCCATTCAGAGAGAAAAGCTCCGGCTCAACGGTAGAAGTGGGTATATGGGTTTGCATCACTGTCTTCCCAATAATATTAAACAGTAACAAATAATAATAATAACCCAAACAGCCTTGAAACTTACTGCGCCTGATCAATTGTAGTGCTGCCTCTGAATTGGGCAACCTTTAATGACAGCCATTAACATAGGTGCATACAGTACAACACAGGCAGTTACGGTGCTGTCTGCTAAGCATAATTTGTGGACATGATGCTTTTCTAATGCCAATTGGAGTTTTGCTGCTTGACTATTAGCTCCACTGTACGACAACTATCACGAGGTGGGATGAAGGTTGTTTTGACACCGAAGCTGTTTTGCAAATCCTGCTCCGTATAGGCATTGCTTATGTGCTCGCAATAAAAATATTACGGTATCAAGTATGAGAGGTGGTTCTGAGGTAAGAAGTGCAGGAGACGGAATCACTTCATGAAGCTTAAATAAAGGGGGCGCGAGTAAACATTGAAATTAAAGGAGGCCAAGCGTTTATGATAGGGCTGGCAATGGAAACAAGGGGTTGTGATAGGTGCCGTTGCAGGGAAACGGTACGACTTAAAGGAAAGTGGCAGCAAAAGACGTAGAAGAAAGTACTAAGAATCCAGCAAACAATTTACGGAGAGGTAACTTGGTAAATGTAAATTATGGCCTTCATGAATATCACGGCGTTAAACTGGTGATATTTTTTTTATTAATACGCAGTGCTCAGCCAAAGCAAGGATAACAGATGAAAAACAAACTGCTAATCTCGTCAGAGTGCAGAGGATTAAGCAAACCTACATGAAAACAAAAAATGCAGTGAGGGCGGCTAAAAATTACCTGTCTCCATCGTCCACTATCATACAGTGTAATTTGTAGTAGAATAATATGCCTATCCACATCAAACTTCATTTGTAATATTCCTTAAACACCACGCACTAACTTAGCCGCATAGCCGCTTAGCCAGCATAGCTGGCTAAGCGGCTATGGTGCTTAGCTGCCGACCCGAAAGATGTGGTTTCCGTTCAACTTGAAACCAGATAAGTTTGAGCACACAACACACAATTTGGAGTGAATAATAACCGGCAAAGACTAGCGTGGCTCTCTTGGTCGGTTGTCACTCGGCTCGCAAGAAGGTTGGATTCTCATAACAATATTGTCCTGAGCTTTATTAGCTTTCGTTGCATCCTCACCTACAAAATGAGACTCTTTTGGCAGTGACATAGTACTTTCAAAGAGCGGCGCTGAGGATGAAATTTTATTAATGCGGAGGAACATTCATTTGCGAATGTCTGTGTAGATATTCGACTATTGAGTCAAGATATTTCTATGAAACGACGAAATTTACAGTGACGCCTAATGCAATTATTGGATCAATACCACTTTGAAAAGGAACAAAAAGTAAGATTGTGCTCACAGATGTCCCCCTTCATTGGTCAATATGCTAACTCCTCTGAATGTTCCAACGGTGTCTTCACGATAGCCAACTTTTTGTTCACCACACATGCCGCCAACATACGCGTATCCGGCGGTTAGAGACACATTGATTACTAAGAGTAAATGTAGTATTACTGTTATTTAGTATAGAGGTCTAAGCTTCTATAGAAATCAACCAAGTAGGAGTGTTATGGGCATGGCTCGTAGAAACCGCCCACTGAAGTGAAATGACAAGAAAACACAGTGCAAAATTTCTTCTCAAAAGATTTTGGTTATAAAGACCACAGTGTAAAAACAACATATTATGTTAACAAATGAGTCATGAATGTAATATACGTTACATTATTGCTCACAAGGTACCTTATGAATTCGGCTAAAAGACGGCTTGGAGGTATCATATTTTTTTCTTCAAAATTAATGTAGTGTTCTTCACCCACGCCTCTGAATGTTTCCTGCACCCTCGGGTGGTTTTTGCCTGCTTTCACTGCAATCATTTTTCATGCTACCTGGTTTCGCATTATCACCGTCATCGGCCCCCATTTTATCAAGCGGCAGCACCATATAGTTACAAGCCATGAGGAACGAGAGTGCTTCAGAAAATACATTGAAGACATCTGTGCCGACATTGCCCATCCTCTCACAAAGCTTCTGAAGAAGCACGTGTCGTTTTATGGGAGTACTTACCGAGCACCTGCGCTCTGCACACTTACAATTCCTACCTCGCCACGCATACTGGCCCATTTTGATTTATCAGCCCCTACTGAAGTTCACACCAACGTCAGCGGCCATGGTAACGACACTGTCCTCGCCCAGCAGCAACAAGGACAGGATCGCGTCATAGCCAAACGCTAGTCGCCTCCGCTCTCCTAAGAGTGCAAGTTTTCCACCGCTGACCGTCAGCGCCTCGCACTATGGGTTAAAGCCGTCAGCCATACTTGGTTGACCACACCTTTTTACTGGTTACCAATTACCTTTGCTGCGCTGGTTGTTGTCGCCCAAAGATGAAACTGGACGACTTGGACGCTGGGATTCAGGAATACAGTATTGACCCGACAATATGTTAACGTGATGGGACGGGACCATATTTAGAGTCTTACTAACGTCGCACAATTTGTCAGTAGGAGATGTTTCACGACGGCATACCAAGATATAAACACCGCTTAGCCATTTTTAGTCTCTCTTGCTGATACCGATTCTATATAACGACGGGCATCAACAATGGTGGGTTTTCAGAATTACTCACAATTGCTGGGCTTTCACAATGGAAGGAAGACAGAGAAAAAAAAAGAATGTAGGCATATGGAAAAGAAGACAAAATAGATAGCGATGAAAAAAATCCACAAAACACAGGGGAAAAAGAAAGTAGAATTAGGTGTAACCACGTGTAGCATGGTTGAGCATGGGTGGGGAAGAGAAAATAGAGAGGGTATAAGCCAAGCCAAGCCAGCACTAGCTAGATGCCGACCGGCTGACGTTCACTTGGCTCTGACCCAGCATTACAACTACCTGCGCAATACAATATACTTGTGTTGGAGGTTATTTCTCTTGTGCCATGGGCTAGTGCTTTAATCGTACATCTCCGGTGATTTCCATTAGGGTCAAACAATGAATAAGTTTCAACTCAACAGCTTTTTAAACTTCATTTTGGCTCCTGTTTGTCAATGAGAATGCTTCAGTCAAGGCCGATCAACAGCTTAGACAGGTAAATAAACAGTGACAATATAAACACCTAAAAATAAAAATATTACCCATAGGGCTGACGTTCTAACCGAAATATGAGTAGTCGGCTATGACGAGACTGCAAGAAAGAAAAAAAGTTAAAGTATGGCGTGAAAAAATGCTAATGATGCTATGCCGCTATAATTGTTACTCTTACCCAGTTACAAAGTATAGATCATCGTAATCTTTATATTTATCCGGATTGTTTTCCACGTAATCTTTGATACGCGTCAACGATCTGCTGCCTGTTACGTAGTGTCCCGATAACTCATAAAATGTTTCCATCGTGGTCTGGGAAAATAAAATACACTATTTGTAATATTAACAAACTAAAAACAGCCCCTTAATAAGTTATCATAGCAAATTGTGCCTCTTACTGTAAATATTTCAATGGCACGGAACTTCAACTTCACACTTGGATAAGACACGGTGAGGTATCTCACATTCGCCTGAATCAAGAGAGATGAAAAATATTCAGTTTTACCCCGATTAATTCCCAGATTGCAGTTTCACAACCGTTTTATGATGACGCTACAGCCAGCCACTTAAGGTTTTACAAGACTTATCACTCCATCAAGGTTCGCTGCTATTGGCCTGGACTCTCCACTTGTGTCGCCAAGTACGTCGGTTTCTGCGCGTCATGCCAGCACCGGAAACGTACCACGTCTCTTTCCGCGGAGCCATTCCTACATCTGCCTGCCACTCACTTTCTTTAATTTGTGGGCATAGACATATACGAATTCCCCCCGTTTACAGCTGGCAGCAACCATTGGATAGTTTCTGCCGTGGCCCACCTTACTCGATACGCAAAGATGGCAGCTCTTCCCTCTGGTGCTACCTCTGAAATTGCCGATTTCGTCCCACGTGCGTTCTGTATGTGCTTTTTAGTGGCCGAGGCAAGACAATTTTCGGAGATCTCTTTGCTGAAGTCCAACAGGCCCCTAACACCAACTCTAAGACCGCTTAACGTATTATGCGGAAACAAATGGTCTGACAGAAAGTTTTCACCTCACTTTTTCCGACATGATCTCGATGTACGTTCAACCGGATCACACTCGGGGGGGGGGGGGGGGGGGGAGAACTTGAGTAAATGCGTCGCCGACTGGTGGGGGATCCGCGAGAATGTTTCGAAACTAGGTATGATTTGTGGATGCTTCATTGTTATTTCTTCTTTACTATTCATATTTATTCAATGAAGGAGAAGTGCTTGTTTCAGCGTCAAGCGAAAGCGTTCGTTTGCACCGGTTGTCCTGAAGCGTGTCGATATCAAACCACTCATCAGCTCTAGAGGTCACTTGTAGAAGGTTACCTTCCGGTGTTCTAGACAATAGTGTCGACCTCATTAGGCTAGCATTTATCTGCACTGCCTATCGTTGCCATATTTTTGATAACGTTTTCTTGGATAAAGTAGGAAAAGTTTTGTTTGCCTTGAGAAAAGGTTATGCTTACCTCATTACCTGTAATAACCAAGTACTGTATAAGCGTGAGATCTGATCTGGACTGTGCCCTAAATGTGCTGTCAACGCCAATCAGCAGTTCAGCATTGATGGTCTCAGGCCTTGCGCTGTCTAGAGCAAAAACGACATTAGATCAACGTCTATACCTGAATACTTACATAGTCTACATTTGGTATATTTACCTTGGTTTTGTCTTTCTTTCACATTTATCGAGTCATCTTTATTTTCATCTAGAAAAGTGGAGTGTTTTAAATATGAGTAACTAATTTTTCCTACATATCCTTTAGCCCCGCCGCGGTGGTCTAGTGGCTAAGGTACTCGGCTGCTGACCCGCAGGTCGCGGGTTCATATCCCGGCTGCGGCGGCTGCATTTCCGATGGAGGCGGAAATGTCGAGGCCCGTGTGCTCAGATTTGGGTGCACGTTAAAGAACCCCAGGTGGTCTAAATTTCCGGAGTCCTCCACTACGGCGTCTCTCATAATCATATGGTGGTTTTGGGACGTTAAACCCCACAAATCAATCAATACATATCCTTTAGCCGCGGCCTTAAACACGTAGCCCTGTTGCGAGGCGTATGTTTATCAGCTCGCGACTGCTTCTGCGCAGAGCTGATAAGACGAGCGGACGAGACGACGGTGAGTTAAACAAGGTTTATGTACAACATATATACAGAGGCGTTACAATTTCGGCACTGGGGCCGACAGAGACCCGAAGAGCCGAGCTCTCCTCTCTAACACATAGGTCAGCCTTTCGCCTAAGACCGCTGACTCACACACATGTCGGCTCTCCGACATGGGGACTCCTCTCTCTAGGACTGCCGATCGCGACGCGCCGCAGGGCTTCTTTTATTTACACCGGGTCCAACCAAAATGTCCAATCAGAAGCGCCGCTGGTCGTCAGGGCAGATTCCGCCAATGGGGCCGCCGCGCCATGCGTCAGACCACCTGACACGAGGACGCCGGCTCGCTGTCACGTGCGCAACAGACTCACTGCACGTGGGCCAGAGGAGCGCCGCGCGTGTTCACGCCGTCGAGGTGATCGCGCCAGGCAGACTGCGGGCTGGCCTTGACCCAGATTGCCTTTTTCAGAGGCACGGACGTTTGACGAGGACTCGCTGGCATAACAGCCCGCAGGCCACATGTGGTCTGTTAACATGTTGCTCGTGGCTCTCAGTCCACACATCTATTAAAGAGGCTGATAAGCTACAATGGCATGGCTGGTTTGAAAAGAATATTGTGGGGAACATATCGAGGTCATCATTTGTTAAAACTTAGAAATGAAAAAAAAAGCATCTTCAGAATTGGAAGCCAAATTTTAGTCACATCGGATATTGGGATTGACATGTCCTTGGAGTACCACGTCACAAATCTCCTTCTGGATTGAACCAACTATAAAATGTGGCAGTGTTTTTTTTTTCGAAATGGTAATCTTTGCTGACAATTTGTATAAAATAACACCCCCCCCCCCCTTCCTTACCCTATTCTTTTCCCATCATTTACGGGACTATATTGCATGACTGCGGTCCATTAGCAGAGTTTCAGACCCCTGTCTTAAAATTAGGCAGTGAGCATGAAATACACCCCCTAATATGAAAGTAGGAAAAAATGAGCTGCAGATTCTCTACGTCAATCGTTAGTCAGCTAAGCCATTCCAAATAGGACTACAAATTGTTGTTTGTACTGCTTGTTATGTGCGTTGGTTCTGTGGAATGCTATTTTCAACCTCAAAAGTAACAGGTGCATAAAGTATGACTTGTAGACTAGATGAGTGCTTATATTTAGCTTTAGCGATCAGTATGAGCTCGCGAAAAGAGCTTCGGAAAATGCGCAAGGCTATAATGCGAGCAATTTTTAGAGTAAGAGCTTGTACTCCACATGTGCAAAAAACAACAAAGTTTTTATTGTGTATACGGTGTTATATGAATTTAAACCCAAAAATTTCCTAAATTAAGCGTAAAGTTTCTTCATCAAGGCAAAGCCCACGTTAAGAAACTTGCATTAGCAAACGTGGAACGCTGTCAGCTGATATTTCGAGAGAAATTGCCGCTTGCTAAAATATCTATTGCTATTCTTGCCCATTCGTGCCAGGTGTTTATATGTCATAGCTGCCTTCCCCAAGTAGCGAATAACTGACATATTAATATTTTAGGCAAAGGTCATAACTGCTTCATGACCGAAACTAGCCATCGGTGTGGACGGGAGCGTCAGCATCGCGCGGTGTCGAAGCCATCAAGAATCATTCAAACCATCGCAATAATGCGAAGAAGTCACCCCATCGCAGCATCATGATGTCACAGATCGTCTAAATGAATCACATCATTTTGAAATCAGGATGTTACTATGAAGTCACAGGACATTACATAAGATGATAACTTCTTATCATGATCTAGTCGTTTGCTCAACAGAGGGCTGATCAAGCAGTCAGTGCAGATACATGTTAGAAGCAGGAAGCACTCATAGAGGGCGTAGAAAGTTGAAACCATCGACTGAGAATAAAAATAAGATGGCCTTCACCTTCAAGCTGTGTTATAGGAACGCATCAGGGGCCCCATGCCCTTACATTAAACATAATATGTGTAACACTACAATTGTTTCCAATATATTTATTTATTTATTAGAATACCCTCAGGGCCCGTAGGGCATTACAGAGGGGGTGGGTACAACATTTATAACACACAAGAAAAAAAGACAAAATAAAGAAACAAGTGTCAGATGCGCAAATCAGGAAGGCAACATAAGTCAACTAAAAATGTATAAGTAAGAATTCAAGCACATACAAGACAAAAATAGATAATGGGAACTGCGTATAGTTACAAGCATTGCTGAGAAATTGCAGTCTTGAATAACAAAGGGTCTGTTATTGTTACAACGGAAGAGGGAAGGTGGTTCCAATCGGCGGCTGTTTTCGGTAAGAAGGCTGCTGAAAAGAATTTGGTGCGGCAAAACGGAATGGCAACCTTATCCTGGTGATCAATGCGCGATGAGTGGTATGACGGTTGTGAAATGAGGTCTCGCTTCATTGATGGATTGTGAAAAAATATCTTATGAAAAAAATGCAGTCGCGCCAGTTTCCTCCGGACAGTTAAATTGGGCAGGTCAAGGTTAGATTTCATTTCTGATATGCTAGCAGTACGGGAATAATTAGAACAAATGAACCGAACTGAGCGGTTCTCAACAGATTCTAACGCGTTGATTAAATTTTGCTGCACGGGATCCCATATAGCGGACGCGTACTCAAGCTTTGGGTGAATTAGTGATCGGTATAATAGAATTTTGAGGGACAGTGGAGCGCGAGAAAAGTTGCGGCGCAAGTATCCTAGCGTTCGGTTAGCGTTATTACAGATGTAGGTAACATGCGTGTGCCAAGATAGATTGTTGGTAATGTAAACGCCGAGGTACTTATATGAAGAGACATGCTGGAGGGGAACGGCGTTAATTCTGTAGGTACAGGGGGGAGAAATAGATCGCCGGGTTATTGACATGCATTTAGATTTGTTAGAGTTGAGAGTCATAAGCCATTTATTGCACCAGGTTGAGACAGTGTCAAGGTCTGACTGTAGAAATTGGTAATCAGATTCATTGTTTATTTCGCGGTAAATTACACAATCATCTGCAAATAACCTTATAGCGGAGTTAATGCTGTCGGGGAGATCATTATTATATATAAGGAAAAGTAAAGGGCCTAATACGGAACCTTGGGGTACGCCGGATGTTACTTTAGAAAGAAGTGAGTTATAGCCATTAGTTGTTACAAACTGAGTGCGATTAGTCAGAAAGCATTCAATCCATTTAAGAATGTTCGGGTCAATGTTTAAGGCACTAATTTTCAGGAGGAGTAATTGGTGAGGTACTTTATCGAAAGCTTTTTGAAAGTCAAGAAAAATGCAATGTACAAGTGAGGCGCGATCTAAAGCCGATGCTGTGTCATTAGTAAAATATAGAAGTTGGGTTTCACATGAGTAACTTTTTCGGAATCCGTACTGGTAGGGAGTAAAAAAAGAATTTGATTCTAGGAATGAGACAAGGTTGGAGTAAATTATATGTTCTAACATTTTACAAGAAAAACTGGTTAGGGAAATTGGTCTGTAATTGAGAGGAGACTGTGTGTTACCAGATTTGTGCAGAGGGACCACCTTCCCCACTTTCCAGTCAAGCGGCAAAGTGGAGGTCTGAATAGATTGCGAAAAGATTAAGGACAAGTAAATTGATGAATACAATGCAGTGGTTTTGAGAAACTTTGAGTTGATTTCATGTACGCCACAAGAAGAGGATAACTTAAGCTTGTGAATTAAATTTTGCACTCCATCGGCATCAACGGTAACAGGATACATGGGTAAAAAATCACGACTAGGCATTTGTGGCAACGCAGAAGCAGAACAACTTGAAAAAGAAGTAACAAAAAATCATTTAATGCAATGCAACACTCTTCACAGCGAACTGGCTGCCCGTCTGAGTTCGTAAGCGAAATATTTTTCTTTTCCCTAGGTTTAACAGTTTTCCAAAACTTAGAAGGGTTGGTTACAAGAATTGAGGGAAGGGTATTATTAAAAAAAACGCGCTTGGATTCCTTGATAGCTGCTCTGTATTCGGAAAGGACAGATTTGTACACGTGCCAACGGGCTAACGAATTAGTCTGCTTTGCCTGACGGAACAACCGTTTCTTTTTATTCCGCAATTTTTTTAAGTCAGTTGAGAACCAAGGGGGGCGTTGGCGGCCCTTGATAACGTATGTGGGAATGTATCGCGTGATTAAAGATTCAACTTTCATTTTGAACAAGTTCCAGTTTTGTTGAACGCTGCGATCAAAGAAGCCATTAGCAAAGCTCTCAAAATTCGATTCTAGTTCACTCGAATCGAATTGAATCACTTGCATGGGTGCAGAAGTTACAGATTCTTTGGTTTTCACGGCAACCGAATAAAGAACACATTGTGACTGTAAATTATGAAGGTAGCAAATGTACGTCTCAAAAAGTAAAGGTACGCGAAAAAACATGGCTGATCCATCCACCATAGGACCTCGTGTAAAAAGAAAGTGAAATGCGTCCTTGCTGAAATAGCTGAATATTTACTGCACAGTGATGTTTGAGACCCTGCACGATGTTTAATAATGGTTTGCAGATAGAGAACCGTCGCTCAACGATATATCTTGACCCTGGTGTATAACGTTAATGAATATTGACTAAACAAACTGTTGAGGGGATATATGCTTGTTGTTGCTGCAGTATGTAATGGTAAGAGCGGAATCAGAGAAAGCAGTGTCATAGCTAGAAGTCAGGGACTTGTTGGAATATAAACTTGGGTCCTGGTCACCTACTAGCGGCGTGTTTGAGTTATTAGATAAATTTAGTTGGCACCTCTGTGGCAGCAGCCTGTACCAGTAATGTGATGTACTGCCAGTAATGTAACTAGCACTAGCCATATAACACTATTACCACTAGTATTTGTAATTCACTAGCAGTAATATATTGTAACAGCATAGAACACTGTAATCAGTTAATAGGGCATATTTATTGCAAGTTCTGCGAACTTCGAAGTCATGCACTTTTCAACAGTCTATAAGTGTACATTTTGTATGAAGGTTTTCACCAACTTAGTCGGTTTTAAGTGCGCATCAGGCTAACTGATATAGTTCCACATTACCTTAAAGAAGCGCTAACCGTCGCGCATAAAAACTATCATGTAGCTTGTCTTTTAGAAAATACACCTGATCACAGATTTCTACGCAGTGAATGTCTTCTGGCTATTATCTGCTAGGCTTACCCCTATTATCAGGATAGAGCAAGCTATCGCTCAGGCCGACCTCTGTGCTTTCCTGTAAATAAACCTACCTCTCTCTATCTCTGCCCCTATTTATTTCATGCAACTCTTTCACGCAGCCAATATCGCACATACCCAAGCTATCACCTAAAATATAGAATTAATAAATCTGTAGTGATATTGTCCGTTTCGAAACAAAAATGTTGGCAATCACTGGTGTCTGCACGTCGAAACGATCGTATCAAGTAACAAAAAGAATCGATTACACTTCATAATAAATCGACTGTTTATGTCACACATTGGCCTGATCCTAATGTGCTGAATGCCATTGTAATGCGTAAAAATGTATCAAACCTGTCTCGCTATGATATTTTGAGATGTGTCTTTCTCAGCATCATACAAACAAGCACAGCGTACTTGTGGAAAAGATGCACTGGTTTTACGTCATTGAAATTGTGCTTCATTGACAAACACAGTTTAGCCGGCTTATAATCATGTCGTAGCACGAAAAGACACAAGGGGCTTACAAAACCACACACCAGAAGCGCTAATTTATGATTAGTGTGCTGCGTCATATCTCTCTACATTATTATTAGCAAGCACTAACTAGCTAAAGAACAAGTCCTTCAGCAGTTCTGAAGGAGTGTGTGAATCAAATACATTACAAACATCTTGTGCCACTCAAGCATTAAAAGTCTGTTGTCTCCGAAGTACTGATGTTGGTCACTTTGCAACGTTCACTACTATAAATACTCTAGCAGAAGTTTAACACAAATCACACTACCACAGGATGACATCACTATTTTGAATACTTCAAGAGATATCGGTGAGACCAATATTGACTGCATCTATACATATTTAGTGGCGAAGAAAAGCTGCCAGTGAACCATCGCACTGGCCATCTCAGAGGCCGCTATATAAAATGCACGGGGCTGAGATTGGCTGTCCTGGCGCTCAAGTAACGCAAGCTGTGCAGAACACAGTGGTTCGCTCTTTTGAAGTTTGAAGTTTGAAGTTTATTTTGCTTCCATTACAGAAACAAGGAGCAGGAGCAAAAGGCTCCTGCTCCTTGTTTGATAAACTCGTTCAGTTATCATAAATATTATCCTACAACCTAATGAGTCCGTTCTTTGGTCTTAACCAAATTGGCGCTCTAATATTCTGTAACTTTATGCAACTATTCACAGTTCACTTCTCTCGGTGTCAGTTGTTATGTCTTGTTGGGTTTCATAATGTTGAGGAGAGCCCTCAACTTCCAGGAGACTGTCGGGTAAATTGTCGTGTGCTCCTTGAAAAACACTTCGCTATGTGCTAGTACCATAAAAACTTCACTCAATACCCTGTGAAAGAACACGCATGGTGAAAGCACAGCTGTTGCTCTATGAAAATATAACATTAAGACCACATAACGAAGTTCGATGATGTTGAAAAGGATAGTACACATGTAGCTGACCCAAGAGGCGTTTTGACAAGTAATTATTCGAACAACTTAGAAAGTCTGCTCTTAGTTCTGGCCTTCAGTCAGTTTGCAATGGGTGGATTCTGCGAGTCACTCCCCTATTCCAGTGAACATACCCTTTTCCTCTGGAGTTTCGTAAAGCACATGAGGAATATCGAACTCTTTAGATCTGCCTTGCAGTTTGAACGGCTTGATTGCTACTTTAGGTCAGAGGACGCCTTCCTAATAAATAGACAGGTATGGTCATCGCATTCGTTAAAAGAATGACAAACGCACAAATTGAAAACAGTTTGTTAAAGCTACCAGGGCATCTCACCACTTGCATCCCCTGTTCTTCGTAGACCATAACGGATGCGAAATGCAGAGTATCGTGATAGAGGTCTTCTTATAAAAGCAAGCCATCCAACTGTAACACCATAAACGTAACGTAGTCACCAATGTAGCCAAAACAATTTCGCACGAATGATTCTTAGTCGTAAGCGCACAATTTATTGCAACGAAAGGGACACTGAAGATCGTTTTTGGCACAAGTAAAGTCTTCTTGGTGACTTGGAAATGTTTCTGTGACGCCTGTGTTTATGAACGTCAATCAGATCTGTAGACCGGATGAGTGAATTGCGCTCTTCGTTGCCCAGAATACCATAAAATATACCAAGTCTGCCACTTGTGATATTTTAAAATAGGTTTACTTATACCGGCATGCAACGTTTCAAGACTGCCAACGTAGTGCCGCAGTGGGAGGCAAAAGGCTGGGCAGAATCTTTTGATAAAAATTGAGCAGTCTGCACTGATTGATTGAATGAACTGTCCACTTTGTTTGAAAATATTATATTCAGGCAGATATTTTCCACACTCTTTTATTATTGTAAATTTAAATCTCCCAAAATTTCGCTGCCACGTTAGGTGTTTTCTCTATTTGCATTGGTACTTTTATTGTTAATTGTTAAGCCAGCACCATCAAACAGGAAGAAAACACAAAAACAGTTACGCTAGAAGTAGATACAGCGAAATGTAGAAAGAATATTGCGATTGAAGAACGAATCTGAAACTAAAAGTGCTAGAAAGCCGTTACACCACCCAACAAGTGAAAAATATTTCAGTGGCCAGGCTGTGTACGCTCTGCCACACACATGGTCTAAATAATATGGTAAGTAAAGGACAATGAATACAAAGATATTATAAGGTGTGTGATTATTAGAAAGTGCACTTTAAATGTTTTAGCAGCAATTACTAAGCAAATTTACAAATAACATCTTCTAGAACAATCTTGGCATCGTTGTGTGTTAGTGCTCATCGATATTTTGTGGAAGAAAAAAAAACTCGCCCTTTAATTTTCAATTTTTTTCATGCTCCTATTCTGTTTTACGTAATTAGAAGTGCTAATCACTTAGGTATGATAAGCTCGTTTGACCATGCCTACTTCCTGCAGCAAGCTGATCGAACAGTGAACGACAAGGGGGGTTTGAGCAATTTCTCTGTAAATGAAGCTTGATCAGTTAAGCACGCTAGCTGTATAGGAAATGTTTCTTACATTTGTATGTTGCATCACGTGTCCTTGATATGTTCGAAGCAGAAATTCGTTTCCCATTATTGAACTCTTCTCTAGGTTCAATGTCAGGTCATCATTTATTCTCAAAATTTTCGCACCTTTGGAGCTGCGGCTTTCAATGATCCTCGGAAAAACAACAGTTTCTTTGTTCTGGTCTGAAACGATATTGGGCAAAGCCTAAGCAACAATGCATATATTGGAGCTTTCTTGTATCCAATGTTTTCTATTTCAGTAAATAGTATTGCAGTTGCTAATGATAAAAAGATTTTGATAAGATAATCCATAATAGAAGTCATAAAATAGAATGGTCATAATATGTGGGAATTATAGCACGATAACGTCAAAAATACCGTGCCACAAAAAGTACCGGATCGGCGTTGGTGGTGGCAGCGTTGCCTTAGTGCGAAAAATTATGGTCAATCAAGGGTATGGTCATGAATGGAATTGAAGGATTTTGCGTGGAAGTCATGGGACGTACCACATAGCCAGTGTAGTGCTTAAAAGCAATGCGGCGAAAAAGCCCGAGCAGGCCTCTTTTAAACTAAGGTGTCTCGTAAATGACTTCAATCCTGGCTGACAGAAGCGAAGAATCATCGCAGGCGTCACACCATGCGGATTAGGCAGGAGTTATGCAACATGTGTTTGGTCGAAAAAGCCCTACGCGTAGCAGTAGGGCTGATCAGTAACTCCTCATCATTTACTAAACATGAATAAAGTGTGCAGTTGCATTGGTTGGCGTATTGCCTTACGGCCACGTAGTCGGTACGTCGCTACTTCGGAAAGCGGCGAATTATAGTGCGATGGGAACTTTGAAATCACGCACATAATTAAACTACGGCGTAGACTATTTTGTCATCAATATATATATATATATATATATATATATATATATATATATATATATATATATATTGATTGTTCCAACCTACTACGCAGCTAACACATTAACACAGTTTCCTTCCATGTTAGGCCATATTCGTGTAAATACGAAGCTGAACCTGCGAAAGTGCAATGCATAGTCTTCGCAAGCTACATAATTCATTAAAGAAAATGAGCTCTCTAACAGTGGTAAACTGAAGAAGTGTGATCGCTATTCACCATTTCATCTTCTTTGTAGACACTTGTCATCATCACTTTCGCCTGGGTTGCGATGCTCGTACTCGGTGAATAAAAGTCGTGTCGCGTGGCGTAAACATTGCCTGCAAGTGTTGGAGAGTGCTGTTCGGTCTCACTGTCCCTTTAATCTTGAACTTTCCCTTGAGCTTCAGCTACAAAACATCCCGGGAGCTGTCTTCGGGTCACCTTCTATACAACCAGCACAAGTTTATGTCACGAAAAGAGCTGAACAACGTTACCTCATCCACCATAACTGCACCCGTGGGCTTCCTGGACTGTCCCCGGGAATGAGCATGCTCATGCACATGCCCGAGGTCTTTCCATCCGGACCCCGGTGGCTCGCTCACCCGAACCCGCGAGAAACCTCAAGAGGAAATCTGCACCTACCACGAAATTACGAGATATTGCCGAAACGGCAGACAAGACTTCCATGCCTTGCACTACTCCCTCACCTCTATACAGAGTTGAGTTTGGTGCCAACTGCAGACAAAAACATCGATTTCTCCCTATCTGGTAGATCTATTTTACAACGCTCGTCACCAACCCCCTTGAACCAGCTGCGGGGCACCCCCATCTAAACTTTTCCACTGCCCGTGGAGCTGCCGAAAGCCCGTGGTGGTAGCATCATCATCATCATCATCATCATCATCATCATCATCATCATCATCATCAGCCTGACTACGTCCACTGCAAGACAAAGGCCTCTCCCATGTTTCGTCCGTAAGCCGGTCCTGTGCTTGCGGCTGCCCATTGATACCTGCAAACTTATTGATCTCGCCAGCCCACCTAACCTTCCGTTTCCCCTTAACCCGCTTGCCTTCTCTGGGAATCCAGTTGGTTGCCCTTAATGACCAGCAGTTAACGCGCTACACGCCTGGCCTATGCCCATGTCTACGCGCTACATGCCTGGCCTATGTCCATTTCCTCTTCTTAATTTCAACTATGATATCCTTAACCCCCGTTTATTCCCTAATCCACTCTGCTCTCTTCTTGTCTGTTAAGATTACACCTACCATTTTTCTTTCCACTGCTCTGTGTGTCGTCCTCAATTTAAGCTGAACCCTCTTTGTTAGTCTTCATGTTTCTGCTCCGCAGCTAAGTACCGGAAAGATACAGCTGTTATATACCTTTCGCTTGAGGGATGGTGGCAATCTACCTTTCATAATTTGAGAGTGCTGCGTGGTTGTATACCCTTTCCTTAACCCTTTTCTTTCCTCGTGGGAGGCTGCTCCTCGGGCCATTAGCTTGGATGACTAGTGAAGGCTGGTGCGACGGGCCTGCCTAGAGATGTCAGTCAGGGGCCTCCCGGACGTCTAAAGGCCAACCACATTTACTCAGATTTTTTTAAATGAATTTTTATCTATCCATCCATACTGAACCATCACCACCACTCATAAAGATCCAACTGTGTTCGCAGGTCATCGCGGTGAAGACGTTGTCTTTCATTACCTAAACGTTGCCTTACGCAATCTTTTCCGGGCTACTGGTTAAATGAACCTAATACAACTAGGATGAAACAAATGTATTTCTTATTGACATATTTTATTGCAATGAGCGTAGTAAGCGTTTGTGAATGAGAAGTACTTTAGAAGAAAAACACCACGCTGAGTAGTACTTTTCTCCCTATAAAATAATAAACGCACAATAATTTCTCCAACTTACTCTTTCTACAGTCGACGACCCATAAGAAGTGCACAATTGTGAACAGTAGGCAAAATTTGTTTTGCTTAATATCTGAGCTACTAGGAAAATGCATTGTAAAAGACTTCAGGATTTCCAACGTAGGCAATTTCCGTGCTTTAGCATTCTTCAAGGCTTCAGCTAAATGGACCGATGTAGCATTCTATAACTTCCACACATGTGTGTGCCTTTAGAAGGCAGGGCGTGAGCTTTCGCTTGATATATTTTTTTAATGTCATTGCTTGTGATGTTTTGGTTCTGTAGGTCTCTATTTTTTTTCCTCAAAAAACGTTCAACTTAGATGTCACATTGCTTGTTCACGCCGCCCCACAGTCATCGTTCTAAGAGCATTTAGAGGACTGATAAAAACGTCAAATGCCACGTTAAAGAACCCCATGTGGTCGAAATTTCCGTAGCCCTCCACTACGGCGTCTCTCATAATCATATCGTGGTTTTGGGACTTTAAACCCCACAAATCAATCAATCAATCAAAAACGTCAAATGCGTGTAAATATGCAGTACTTTTTATTATTTAGTTAGCAGTTGAAACTAAGACACAAACATAGGCGAACATTATATTTGCAGGTGCAACCGTAAACTGTTATCGCCATGAAAAATCTAAGATTGAATACAAAGCGTTATTTAAAAAATTCAGACATGCTGCAATATCTTCGCGATTGCAGGCTTTTTCTGTCATGCGAGAAAACTTGCTTTTTGTTCGTTTTTTAGTGTCCTGCTGTGTCCTGCGAACGATATATTCTGGTCTACGTTAACGCCAGAACAGTCAAGCATACCGGCAAGAGAAAAAGTGTGTGTACCATGGGATGGCGTGGGCGAAGGCATGTGGGGAGCTTGCGATGCTGACAAAGGGCGAACAAGGCAACGTAAATTGCTACACTAGTAGACGAGCCCAGCCAGTATTGCCGACATCTGATGTGGCCGTACGTTTTCCGGAAGCCTAGGTGTCCAGCAGTCATACCATCCTAATATGCCTTGAGCGCTTCAGCTCCAAGAGTGCGAGAGAGGTAGAACGGGCACCCCACTTTCACCGTCAAGGTGGTAGATATGGTGGTGCGGGACGCAATTGTTGAGCTTGAATTGCGTCAGCTGTCGACGAAAACAGGTGTTTTGGGCTGGTGAAGTCCCGTCAAGGCGGTGCATGGAGCGGCGACAGTAAGCATCGGCACGTTGGTAAGATAGTAAAAACCACACACGTTCGGAGGAGTCGACTCCAGAGTAGCTAAAAACAAAACGTGTGTTGTAGGGACGGCCATGAGCTCGTTGTGTGCGGCAGTGATAGGGCCGTTATGACACTCCGAAGGAAGTGGACCACGCGCGAGCACGTCGGTATCTGGGTGTTTTTTCCCGAGTTCTATGTAATACTAAATCAATATTCTTGCAAAAAAAGAATCCAGCGGCCAAGGCTGCCCCGCAAGTTTTTGAGTGTCAAGAGCCAGCACAAGGTGGGATGGTCTGTAACCACAGTGAATTGTACCATGAAGATAAGGTCGAAACGTTTATATAGACGGAGCGACCACTAGGCCGTGACGTATTTTCGGCGATGGTAAAATTATTTTCGGGTTCGGTCACTACACGGCTTGTGTATAGGACGACCGGTGAAAATATTTTCGTTGTAGGAGGATATCACTGAAGCTATGACCACTAGCGTCTGTATGCAGGAGTGTAGATGCGGTTTCATCAAAATGAAAAAAGACTGGTTTGGATGTGAGATCCTGCTTCAGTTGGGTAAACGCGAATTCAAATTCAGGAGACCACACAAAGACGACGTCTGATCCGAGCAAGTTGTGCAAAGCGAAGCTATAAAGAAGAAGGCTCGAATAAGTTGGCAAAAATAGGAAGCTAGGCTAAGAAAACTGATATATTCTCTTACTTTTCAGGACGCGGGAAGCTTTGAAGAGCGGAAATCTTGTCTGGATCATGACAAACGCCGTCCTTGCTTACGATGTGGCCTATCACTTTGTCTTGCTCGCAAAACAGAGGGTCTTGGTGTTCAGTGGAAGACGCGCGTTTGCAAGGCACATGAGAAATTTGTCCAGTCATTGCAGGTGTTGATAGAAGGTTGACAAGAAAATAACAATATCGTCCGAATAGCACAACCAAGTTTTGCAATTCAAATCCCGTAAAACTATGTCAATCGTAGTTCGAGTGCTGCTGAAGCATTGCAAAGGCTGAATGGCATGATGTTGATTTCGTATGACTCATATGGTGTTGAAAACACTGTCTTTTTGATGTTGTTGTTCTCAAGCGTGGCTATGCGTCAACAGGCCAAACGCAGTTCTCGACTTGAGAAGCATCCTGAAGCGAATCCAAGATATCGTCTCTGTGTGACATTATATGAACCTCCTTGCGGGAGATCTTGTTGAATGCCGTGTAGCCCACTCAAAATCTTATAGAGTTGTATTTTCTTCATACTAAAACAACGGGAGATGCCCAAGGACTAGTGGACCGACATCTGACGTTCCGTTTCAGCATATGATCTTTTTTCTCCGATGAAGAGACGCAAGATGGTCGATGGCTACGATGGAAGTGCCATCAGTCTGGATACGATACTTGATAACGGACGTCTCACGCAAAGAAGAGGAATGGGTATCAAACGATGTCGCACAATTCTTTAAAAAGGCAAGAAACTTCTCTGACTGCGAATACGTCAGGTCACTGCTGTTAGTCGCAGCAAAAGCGAAATACATCAGGAACGTCCATATATACGGAAG
Source organism: Rhipicephalus microplus (assembly GCF_013339725.1). Taxonomy (NCBI): domain Eukaryota; kingdom Metazoa; phylum Arthropoda; class Arachnida; order Ixodida; family Ixodidae; genus Rhipicephalus; species Rhipicephalus microplus. The sequence continues at coordinate 116,451 of NW_023610943.1, read as the reverse complement.
GTCAGAATACGCCGGCACAAGCGGCGCAACATAGATAGGCTGGGATTCGGTAACGGCAGACCTTGTGGAGCCTTTAGGAATTGAATTTTTCTCGGACGTCTAGTTCGTAGCGCAGAGAAGTTCAGAGTCAGTGTGGAACCGCACTAGCCCTTAAGCAAAGGCCATAGCTCTTGTGAGACAGCGTGTAGATGGCAGGACACGCAGGTCAACTTGGTGGATCACGTCAGAAGTGATGGTGACTATTTTTTTGTGACTATGCGCTAGCATGGTATCTTCTAAAGCTAGCGAGTGAAGTTGCTTGGATTCCGCATAAAGAGCTTAGTCGATTTCTGTCAGGTGAACTACACGTTTTCGACAGCAGATGGAAGCGTCCGCCATAGACATAAATGCTGTTAAGCACATGTACTCAGCACTGTGAATGGTAGGTAATGTAGAAGTCTATGAACGAAAACACGAGTGATCCAGATTGCAGTAGGTCTGAAGATGTCCACTTAAGCAGCGAGTAGTGTATCCCCATCATAAGGGATGGTGACTTTTCGGCAATGAGAACACAAATAATGATCAATAACAGACAAACAAGCACCAGTGTCTATCAAAGCGCCCACGTATACACCTACTAAAGCAGAAACATATATGTACGCACTGGAAGAATTTCTGTCCCTTCGATCAATGCAGCTGCTCTTCCCAAAGCCGCAGAGGTTAGTTTTTGGGCGTTGGCAAATGTATTGCGAGACTGGTCGCAGTGGTGACTTAGAGCAGCGGAGGGGCGATGGTGAGTGGCGCCTAGCAGGGCAGTAAGGACGTGCTGTTTCGGACATCACCATTGGCGAAGGAAAGCGACATGGTGGCGGATCGCAAGGAGGGCGTTGGGAAGTCTTCACGGGGGGCCCGCCATCCCGTTCATAGATGTCGAATGCACGACGCTCATCCCGCTGCTACTTGCGACAAAAGCATGCAATGTGGCCTTGATGCACGTAGTAAAAAGACTGAACGAGGAAACCGTCATAGTGGGTGAAAGGGCCGACCAGAGGCACTTGGAGTCATCGAAGTCAGGTGCACAAGCATCTAGTGGGCAGGAATATATTGCACAATGGGTGGCGAACCAGCGATGACTTGTTCGTACGTCGGCTGGAGTGTAGGGGCGGAGTGTACATACGCTGACCCAGCCATGGACGCTCACTTTTCCTTAATAACGTCACGCAAAAGGGTGTTGGAGGTGGGAGATAACCTCTGGCTGGCTGAGAGGTGAATAAATTGCAGCCCTTCCCGTATATCCGTGTGGATTATAGCACGTAATGAGGTAACGATTGCGTTGGTGTTTTCGCGGCTGTCCGGTAGTAACCAATGGGACTCGAGTCCCTCAAGGGCTTTGTTGAAACGTGGCAACAACGTTGGCGATGATTTCCGGGTTTTGTATAACCAGCGCATTGAACGCGAAAGGCTAATTTTATTCAGTAGACAGTGAAGCCTCTCTGATTTGGTCATAGAAGTGTTGAAACGGCGACAGAGAACAAGCACATCCACATTGTACGAGATGCAAGATTCATCGCGTTGTTACTTGTGAGCGTCAGCGCCACGTGTCCAGTAGCATTTCTCAGGGCGAGCCAACCAGCGCTCCCGCATCTACCTTCCATGGTCCCGGCTACCGCGGCTTATCCATCATGGATTACCATGGGGCATGAGCGTGATCCACCTGTGTTCTCCAGACTTGGAGTTGAATATGTGGAGGATCGGTTTGATCAATACAACTGAGTGAGTTTGACCAACAACTGGGATGATTCGGCCAAATTTAAATTGAAAAACCACGTTTTAGCTATGTCTACCAGATAGAAACACGGCGAAGTACTCTCGAAGAGAGAGCAGACGTTTGCCATTTAAACGTGATAGAATTATTAAAAATATGTGTCGGCAGAGTTGACTCGACAAATAGAAAATTAAAAATCAGGACTGTAGAAGTAATGGAACCGAAACTTCTGCCTGACAGTCAATTATTGTACCACAAGACAATGCAGGTTCTCAAGAATAGTGTAGAAAAAGACCCTACAGAGTTTGAATGTTTGCATAACCTGTTTTGTGGTAGCCCTGCTGGATATCTAATTTTATTAACAACACGTATGTAATCCTAAGATACAACTATGACGTCGTCTTACCCCCTGTGTGGTTTAGCGCCACACACTTATGCTGAAATTGAAAGCAGTGTGCAGAGTTACCATCCTCGCGTGCACATGGCACTACATAGAAGCTTTTCCTTCTGCTGTTGCTGTTGCTTATACCCATGTTGCCGTTAGCCTCATTTACGCGACTGGGAAAAACTGATTATATGAATGTATACCTATGTTTAAGATATATCTTGCATAGAACCTTTTTAGATATGTTTAGCTAATTATGTAGCATTTCGTTCAATAAAAATACACCACAGTCCTCTTCCCTCAGCACGTTTCGCATCAAAACGATTTCTATGGTACGTGAGATCTCGGAAACTTCTTGTCTTGATTGACCAGGCATACATTATTGAGGCTAAATATAGAAACGCATACGTAGATAGGGACGGGAAACGGGCGAAGAACGGCGCCTGCAGTTTGATAAAACTCTTTTACATTTATTATTATTACAATTGGCTTTCATGTCAACCTAAATGGCAATATTCAACTGGAACCTCATCTTTTTATCAGAAACATGGAACAAAGCTTGTAGTCATATGTGCGATTACCTAAATCAACTGAAAGTGTTTTATGAGACAAAACGGCAACATGAAACCTTTTGTTGTTTGAGACAGTGAGAAGGGACAGCTGCACGATGCCTTTGCAGACTGGATCACAAATTAGTGGGAATATTTCCTATTTTAACCTGACCGAAGCACCATGGATTTCTCCAGGCAAGGGGGTGAAGCTAGTGAATTATACAAATGGAGAAAACGTTTTGGTACTTCTTATGACTTGATTAGTTGTCGTAAATTTATCCACATTATTTGGACGGTTCAATATGCTTTGCTCTATTTGAGCATTGAAGTCATAAAACTACTTCAACCAACCAAGAAACTAACTCTCAACAGATTTTGATAGATTTGACAATCATTCATTTTCGGAGGACAAGGTATTAGGACACTGGACGAAACCGTCCTCTGCACGGAAAGCTCAGAAGGCGTTGTTGCGGGACAACTGATGTCACAGAGAGACTTTATGCAGTGTCGTCAATTGTACTGTTGTCCCTCTTTTTCTTTTTCCAACATTTCTTTTCTGTCAATTTTTATTCTCCTTACCCACATACCCAGCATAAGGTAGCCAGCTGGTCTTTCAACTAGCTAACCTCCCTATCCTTTCTTTCCTCTTCCACACCTCCTATTTTAGGCTGAACCAAGTGCAAAACGATGCCTTCGGACGTTGCGGTGACCAGCCAAGAGAGCACATTGAGTATGTTCATAGTGCTAAGATGCCAAGCGTCCGCAGAGAAGCTGAGATGTCAAGCGTCCACAGGGAAGCACCCATGAACGCGTACAGAGATAGAATTAAGAAGTGTGCATAGCAGCACACACAATCAAATAGCAGCAGATGAGTTGCATATGTTTACAACGTTCTTAGCATTTTTCTGTAGCATTTATTGACCTTCAAGTAGATTTCGCCAGTGCTCCTGGTTACTCTGCGCGGCTAGTCTTGTTATTCTTTTGGCGTTTTGTCGTAGTTTTCTTCGTACTGTTTTTTTTCGTGGTTTTAGCAGTGGTTGTCTTTGGTGATTTGGGTTTTTTCTTAGGCTTTTTTGTTGGGCCTTCAGTGGGATTGTAGTGCCTGAAGGTGTCCTGTACGCACATTCCATTAATGCAAATCTGTAATAAAATAAACTACGAATGTAAAGGTCAACTTACAGCACTCATTACGCAAAAATTTCAAAATTATGTGGAGCGTCTACAGCGCTTTGAACACGCAGACATGTTGAAAAAAAAGGCTGATTTCTTTCAAACTTCCTGAAGAATGATTATGGCGCACGAAATAGGTAGTTTAGAAATAATTATTGTGGAATAACTTGTGCCCAAAACACAGGCAAAATATATAGGCAGCATTCTTCATGGGTGATCAAAAATATCTAAATGTGCTCAAGTGACGCTCCACTTCCCTCCAATGTAATATGTTGTGAATGAAGGCGCGGGCCTTCACAACCTTTTTTTAGAGGGCCGTTTCCCTCCCGGAGGATGCACAAACGTACGTGCGCAGTTTAGAGGTGGTTTCTGCTTTGTATCAATATATTTGTGCTTAGACCTCACTCGGATTCCTGTTAACCAAAAAATTACTTAACCTGACTTACTCATAGTCGTCTTTACAGGTCGTTCTTTGTATAAATAAGTGGATTGAAAAAGTGCATCATCGTGCAGTACCTTTATCGATCCCGTTGTCAAAGCTCTTTAATGTCAATATCTAGCATAATCGTTGCTCTACGAGGCACTTTCTAATCCCGCCTCTTGAAATATGAGTTATCAGTAATTTCATTCTACCAGAGCTACAATTGGCAAAGGAACTTTCTCACACATTAAATGCCAATCAGCTTATGTTCGGGGCTTGCCCCTTGTTCGTCGTTGTAGCCATATTAGTACCCGGAGCGCCCACAATATGGCCCGCTAATAAAGCGCTCGCTTCATTTCGACGCGTGCCCTGGTTTGAGTAGAGACCACTACTACTGGCGCTGCACTGCTCTATATAATAAAGGCCCCTACTCATCTTTCTCTCACGCACACAGCGTAGTAGCATGTGTGAAGACATGAGCATGAGTGTGGCATAGGCGAGGACTCACAAAGCGGCTGTGTGTGCGACCATGAGCCTCCACAGTGATGAATAAAGAGCACCTCTTTACAGAACGCTGTGTCTACCAATGGCTGCTTCAAATACTACTCAGGGTTTTCTTTACTGGGAGATTGTGCAATTTTTTATGACGAACTTCTCCCAATAGAGTTTGTAAACTGAAGGCCATCTCACCACGCTCTGCGAAACTGAATGCTTCTCACCACACTCGATGTAAACAAATGAGATGTGGTGAAGAAACTTGAGACGATGTATGAACGACAGTGCGTCGAAATGCGTGTCAGTAGACGTGAGTAGATGTGGCCAAGGTAAAGCTGGCAATAGTGTTAAAGATGAGTAAACCAAACATGGTGATGTGAACTTCCAGTAGAATTGTCAGATAAACATTTATTTGTTAAGATCCGTTGTATTTGTTAAGTCCGTTGTATTCGCAAGGGTCGCATTGCCACAGAAACCAGCCGGCCTATGTGATGTTGGGGATTTTATTACTAACAAACTGTTTTATGATGTGCAATATGATTAATTGATGTGCGATATGATGGAATTATTTTAGGCCAATGGTGTTGAAAAATATTCAGATTTGCTCGCTGCACACCTAAAAGTGTCACAATGGTCCATTGGGCTTGGTGAACACAGGTTCCACGAATGACAGACACTTCTACAAACAACTAAGCCAAATCTTGCTGCCGTACATGGCATCATAAGCCTACGAGGGGGCGCGATATTCACGTTTTCTGAGGTGCCCTCTTTTCGTCGAGACGCCTATCATAATTCAGGTCGAACCTGAACGCGCCTTCTGTTTGATGTCGAACAGCATGCCACTGTTTAATTGCCGACAAGGAAATTTGACGAAGCACAGGGACCACCCTTCCGGAGGTCTGGGTGCGTTAGTTTTGGTTTTTTCGGCACCGCGGTCTAGAAATACGATGATGAATTTCTGAAACCATGCATTTCTGATGGAGGCGGAAATGTTGTAGGCCCGTGTGCTCAGATTTGGGTGCACGTTAAAGAACCCCAGGTGGTCTAAATTTCAGGAGCCCTCCACTACGGCGTCTCTCATAATCATATAGTGGTTTTGGGACGTTAAACCCCACATATCAATCAATCAAACCATGCGTGAGATTCTCAAATTTTTAAAACAATGTTAATAATAATTTGTGATATAGTGAAGCTTCGCCACATAAACGACAATCCTGAAGATGACAACGAAAGAGCTAATTCAAATATTTTGGTTAATACATCATTCCGGACTGATCTAAATAGTGGCTCACTCTTCCCGCCTCGGCCTAAAGATTGGCTTCCAAGATAAGTGCCTACTTATTATAATTTTTAAGAAAAAAATCCACATCGCTTGAAGAAAAACCCTTTATATTGTCGAAAGGTGAACTTTGTTTTCGTGTGTATATTGCCTTCAACTCGAGTAATTTTGATCTGCTTGTATGCAGGGTTCCCCATCTATATTTAGCTAGAGTTTAAAAACATGCCAACATATGCAATCCTGATGCGACTAAATAAACGTTGCTGACAGTTGCCTAGAGTTAGACTTTTTTTTGTGTTCCAAAATAATGTTTAATTAGATCTGGTTAATCAACCAATTTTCGAAGGAACAAAGGTGATTGAAAATTGTCAATAAGAAAGATATAGATAGATTGGCAAAACGTCCAATTAGACAGTTTTGAACTTTATATTTGTTACATTTTTAGTGTTTTCAATGCAAAGCATTTCTTAGCGAACTTCGGTGACTTCGAGTCTGTCTGTTTGTCTGTCTGTCTGTCTGTCTGTCTGTCTGTCTGTCTGTCTGTCTGTCTGTCTGTCTGTCTGTCTGTCTACCTGGCACTGGCAGCGTTGACTCAACGAATGCCAACAATGAATGTCAGGGTGCCAGCAGGAATCGAACACAAGCATTCTTCGTGGCAGCTAAGCGTTCTACAACAGAGCCACGCAAGGCCGGCTCTATCTATCTATCTATCTATCTATCTATCTATCTATCTATCTATCTATCTATCTATCTATCTATCTATCTATCTATCTATCTATCTATCTATCTATCTATCTATCTATCTATCTATCTATCTATCTATCTATCTATCTATCTATCTATCTATCTATCTATCTATCTAGCCGCTTTCGTTTGGTTGCTCTCATGGTCCGTGGTCACGCTCTTAACTTGGCGTTAACGAGAACTTGTATGGGAGGGTAAGATGATATGATTCGACAAATATGACGCGCTGGTAGAGACATGAATAATGTCGAAATACCGTCACATACGTCGTCAAACAGTTCCCGCCAGACAGTGGCACATACCCGTGTGCGGGTATGTGCCACAGCATAATTATTATTTATGACAATATACAGGGTTTGTATAAACCCTGTATATTTGTATGCAGTGGCACATACCCGCGGGCGAGTATGTGCCACAGTCGATTGGCAGTTAGTATTTACATGCAGGAGTGACGAACACACATGGGTAATGTTAGCTTGTGAGTGTTAAAATGAATGTGTGAATAAAACATTTATTGCAGAAAATGTAGATCAAGAGAGAAATGGGCGGGTCTCTATTCCGGGTGAGTGGTAAAGAAACCTGGCACTGGCAGCGTTGACTCAACGAATGCCAACAATGAATGTCAGGGTGCCAGCAGGAATCGAACACAAGCATTCTTCGTGGAAGCTAAGCGTTCTACAACAGAGCCACGCAAGGTCTCAGAACTGCCTCTCAAATAAACCCAAATGTTCATGAAACGTGAATTGTGACTGCAGTGCTGACTATTCATTTTTTACATTACATTTCTACTTCTATAAGCCAGCCGTCCCGTTGGGTTAACGTGAATTGTAGCTTGGTGCCATACTTTGAAGTTGAATTATACTATAGCACTGTCCAAAGTTACCATCCTCGTGAGCGCAAGCGCTTCATGTTAGCTTATCGCTTCTGGTTTTGCTTCCACTCATGTTCCTGTTCACATCGTTGCACAAGTGCAACTAGCTTGTTGTTTAAACATCTGCAACTGTTCAACATATGTTTGTGCGTGCAACGTTTGCACATAAATGTGATGCGATTTCATAAAGTGTTGCTCGATAAGAAATTTCAATGCGGTCACCTTCCGTCCGCATGCTCCATGCAACTTCAATTATCATGCACATGTTAACTGCCGAATTTTCGACTAAATAATAATAGCGACTCTGCTGAAAAGTAACTGCAGTGATTTCATTACGTCCGTGATTTTAGTCAGAGATTTCACTGAGTGGCTCATGCAGCTAAGCTTTTGCGAGCGCTGCTAGGAGGACAAAAGCCCTAAGCAGCTCCGCTCCTTAAAATGATAAGTGAACGCAAATTGGTGCTTAATACTCCATCAAATATGGCAATATATCAACTGATGAATTGATAAGCACGAAAAAAAGCCAAACTGTGCTGTACTAAGCAATTTCCGTACATACCCGTCCCTGAGCGCACTCGCTGCCATCGATGAGGAGCATAGGCCAATGTGAGCTGGAGGCATGAAACTCTCTGCCGTCTACAAAACACTGCGCAACGCAACGTTGGACGCCATATTCCTGCGTAGAAGAGAAAAAAGCTAATACAAGTTATAAAACTTGAATGACAAGTTTGCCACAGTGATATTTGAAGCATACTCACTTTCATGTAATACGTATTTCTCAATGTAGGATATGTCATTCTACATTGTTTGTCTTTATCCAGCATTTGACCGGGCAGGTAAACTGTCCTGGTAATTCTTGTTACCACTGTCGTTGTCTGATTTGTCCGCAAACAACTAGCTTCAACAGACCTAGAGCAAAATAATTTTTGGAAAATTCACCTTGGAAGATTTGACTAAAAGGTAGTCACGTCTTAGATCTGAGCTAACCACAGCCAGAACATCGTGTATTATGAAACTGCATGCGCATAATTTTATGGATCGCAAATTGCACTTTTATAATAAGGGATTATTTGAAATTACCTGTGAGCCAAATGCTGTTGTAGCTATTTTAAAGTAACATCCAGACAGACACACATTAGTTTTTACCTGATCACTTCTCCGCTAAATTACAAATACTTCAGATAATGCAATATATCGGACTTCAAACTCTGCATTGCACCTAAAACTACTAGATATTTCACATGTACTTCTTAACTTCGTGGGAAGATTGCTCAACTTTCGTGTGTGTGTTACTAAAGAAGATGCTTGATATATTCGCCTTGTGTCATTTTGGAACAAAACATTCTTTTTAATTCTTTTTCATTTCGCATGAATGCCTTTTGAATCACGCGGCATACACAAGCAATTCATTGCGTCATAACCACGTACCATGACACTAATGACATCATATAGTTGCAGCAAGATGAGAAATGATAGCTTCGGCTGTCCTCCTGGATGTAACTCATTATGTAACCGTCGTGCCAAGGGCAATTGGCGGACTCAGACTTGAAACCCTTAATGATGCCATCCACATTTGTGCCATCATGTGAGCAGCCCAATCTAGAAGAAATTCAAAATGACACGTTTCAGAATGAGATGACGAAATAGCCCATCTCGGACAATTCCTCGCTATATTCTATCTTACTATGTGCATACCCTCACCGTAATGCTGTATGCGATCAGTTTATTAAATATTACCACCATTTCATGCGGTATCTGAATTTTCCCAAAGAAAAATAATTAAAAACGATAAAGAAATAGGGTACGCGAGAAAAGTATGAAAGGATATATTTGAGAAAGTGGAAAGATACAAAACCAGTTTAAGAAATATCTGACTTCGATAAGTGGCGATAAACACTGAATCAAGATATAGGTACCATAAGGCTCATTAGGAGCATTGCATTGTTGATAAAAAATAAAAAAAAATCTGTGCAAGGGGAGTGCTCTATACGAAATAATAAACAAATGATATCAAATTGTCGATCGATTTCTTATAAGATTTGCTCATAATATAAAAGGAGGGGCCCTTAATTCAAATGAATGCATCTTAATTGAGTGCGGCAAAATACAATTGGGGCAGCGCGTGATCGAATAGGGTCGGTGTAGCAACCTTCACCCTGGATTTATGCTTGTTGATACCCCCCGTCATATTGTAGAGAATTTTGATTCTGTTCTGCAGTGTCATTGCAGGTCCGGTAGCTTGGAACGCACTCAAATATATCAGAACGTGACGAGGACACTTAGTAATACACGTCTCTAACGCAAAGAAGCATTGCGCTCTCCACTAGCGTTTGTGTCACGGGTTGAACGCAGTTATACTTGAGAAATTCACTCGCCAATGTTGCTGTCTCACTTTGGTGCTCAAGCAAATTTCACATGACCTAAGCACAAGGCTTCTTTCTGAAACAGAGCTACATAGGCAACAATACGTCCTAGGCTCTTCAGACAATGGGAAAACAACACTTCCGTTGTAGTGACGATGGAAGCCAGTGAAACTAGCTGTTGCAGGTACACGTTCTGTATGAGTAGTTTCACGTCGTTTTCACGCCCATTAGTGCTTCTGTGTGCTTTGGTGCTCCTTGAGTCCCCGCTGCCCATGCTCCGAGTGAAGAACAAGCATCCGAATAATAGCGAGTCAGATGAACAACTGCTGGTAACCGCGCTAGCTCAGAGCGGTATCTAGAAAATGCAGCCATCCGGTAACACAACGTTGGTGAAAGGCGCATTGGTGGTAGCGTGCGCTGAGGAGCACCTGTATCTAGCGCGTGAGGAAAGGGGGGCAGGAGGACGATGCACGAAGGGTGCCAGAAATTCTGTGCGATGCGTCTTTAGCCTATATATGAACGACGTCTGCCAGAACCTAGTCGTATACAGGTTCGGTACAAACTATATCAATGAAAATCCACTTGGAAAGTGATTTGTCTTCGAAGCAGGAGCTCGGCTTCTATTTTGAAGCTGTGCCGTAACGGGACCCTCTTGCAAAAGTTTCGAGCTATACTAGGTAGTGCCTCTCCTATATGTTAGCGCCAGCTGTGTTATAAGCGGAGATATGTTATAAGCGGCAGCCTCCTTGGGGTCTTGATATTTGGAAACTCGAAACTCCTCTTCGTTAAAACAGCGGCTAAGGCATTCGGCTGCTTTCCGGAAGGTCGCAGCGCTCGCATTTCCATACACGCGAAAACTGACTGATTGAGGCGCAATTCGTTGGAGGCCTTCTACTGTGCGACGCTAGTGAACGTTAAAGACCAACGAATGGTCTCAATTGCCGAATCCTCCCACTACAGCGCCTTTCATAATCAAATCAAGGTTACGGGATGTGGAACCTCAAATAATAAAATATATTTTGTACGACGCACACATCATGTGAATGTATAGCGCGATATATAAAAAGAAAAAAAATTAGGATAGAGGTGTATTATTATTTACAACAAGGCAAGAAATTGAAGTGAGAATATTCTCTTTCAATCAGTTCAATCAGCTGAACAGTGCCATAAAGGCAGAGCACAACATAATGGAGTAAGTGATGCTATTAAACTTATTTTATATAAAATACGAATAATCCTTTTCAACCTCGAGTGTATACCTGTACTGTCAGGGAACAAAGCACAGTTGTAAAAATTGAAATTCACTTCTTATTTCTGTAGCTCTTCCGTATTTTCTTTTGTAGTGTTCCATAATATCCTGCTATGCACTCATCCACCCACTTCAGCAGAAGCACTCACCGCTTGTCCTGATGATAGTCAGGGCAAGCGGTGAGTGTTTCAGTGGCATCTGAAGTCTTTCAGATGCTACTTCAACACAAAAATGTTTGCCTGTCCATATATTCTGCCACACTACGACAGTTTAAGCCTCTGCTGCAAGCGCATCAATCTAGATCTGGAGGCTGCATTCGTACTTGTGAACATTGTCAATGAAAAGCAAATAATACACATAATTGAGGCGCAACATAGATTCGTAAGTGCGAAGGAGTATCACTTTTTACTTGGAAAATGCGTAGATACGTTTTGTAAAGAGCAAAGTGTTTATTTCGCTGCGCTGACAATGTGACGCAATGAGCAATAAAGCAGGTTTTTTTTTTTACATTTCGCTGTAACACTTGAAGGGCTTTAACAAAAACAACCCGGCGCTGTCACTAACCAGTGGTTCTGAGTTCTAAAAAAACTTTATTTTCTTTAGAACTTTCATTGCCAGATGGCACCATAAGTCGAGCAGTGCCGCCAGAAGAAAGGCTGTCATCTTTCTGCGGCTCTTGCAGCGAAGCAAGGAGATACGCGAACAACTTTTCAGTTGGCTTCCTGTAGGGCACAAGTTCGCCCACATAGAATTGCTTATACGAAGGGTATCACAAAGAATTAGGTAGCAATATCGAATAAAAGATAAAGCAACTCCTGAGCCAAAAAGCATGCAAAAATTCAAGTTTGTGTGACTTGTACACTATTCAGAAAACTTGCGGAAGACTAATTGCAGAAGAAGGGTCGTATTAGCAAATTTCTTATTTCTATATAAACAGAAGTTGTGCCCGATGAACACAGTCATGTTGTATTTTTTAAGCGCACTTATTCGTTCATGCTTTCGTTCATGCTTTCTGCAATAAACAATATTTGTGTAGTTTCAGTGGGCGTGTTATAAACGCCTTAGTAGAAGCCGATGCACAACGATTCTGCATCAATAACTGTTCTCGATTTAACTTGGCAGCGTTCGTTTGCAAGTAAGACCAACTGTACAAGTGATAGAACTACACCCTGCATTTGTTATTCACCTTCAATTTTTAAAAAGCTAGATTATCACCTACAGCAAGTCATGTTAGTATTAAACACTTACGTATGCCCCATTTCATGTGCCATGATGCGAATACCAGTATAGCTGTCTGCTTTGTCCTCACCCAGCTGCTGACGGTTGTCAGTGCAAGCAGACGCTACAAAGGCAAATCCTTAAAACGAAACAAAAAATGGGAAATATCAAAATTGGATTTTGTTTTTGCCCTGATCGAAGACTACTTCAACGAACCCGTGAAACTTCTACAGTATCAACACGACAGCCTCTTGAGTTAGATTTGAAGTTTAATGGTATCACGGTGCTTTTAGGCAGGTTACATCCTGTCCTCCAAAAACTAGAATTACTCAAACAGAATTCATTCTTTCGGTCTTGTAGTAGAAGCCTCCCTTACAATGCAAAGAACTATGTGATTATATTAACAAAAAAAAACAAGCAAGATTAAATCAGCAAAGAAATCACACGAAATACACAGAGAAATAGCACTACTATACCATTATTGCATAAATGAGAAAATTGAAACGAATTATATGGTGTTCAGCTTGCTAAGTTGGTAGTAATTTTCACTAGTGCAAATGCAGTGGCTTGAAACTATTTACTGGTCGGGTCAAATAATGGTACCTCTTGATTGTTTTATTCAGACAGCCTAAAAACCTAGAAGAAAATGCATGAGAATCGTTACTATGTAGGAGATAAATAATAGTTGTAATGTACACTAAACTAGAACTTAAGATTTAGAATGACAAAAATAAATCATTGCATTGGTACAAAAACGAGCACGTATGACAGTATTACACGATGTCCGGGAAACTGATTAATATTAAAAATAAAAGGTTCATAATGTACTTCAAGCACTTGACAATATTTATCGGCACTATAACACTGAAGTAGTAAAACACAGCATTCAAACAACAGTAGGCAAGATAAACAAGAATTAGCATGCTTTCTGGAGCATACAACAAGTCCCAACGACATGCAAGTATAATTTAACACCAGTATTGATTGATTATTTGATATATGAGTTTATTGCGCAAATCCACCATAGGATTATGAGAGACGCTGTAGTTGAAAGCTCTGGAAATTTCGACCACCTTGGGTTTTTTAACGTGCCCCCAAATCTGAGCACACCGGCCTATATCAATTTCGCCTTTATCAAAAAAAAAACACCCGTAATAGGAGGATAAACTGTATCTTTGACTTTCCATTTCGTTTTTCACCTTGTCTTTTAGAGGTGGGGAACACATGTTGCCCGTAATCGTTTTCGAAATAAGCAGAGTTGTAAGAATGTCCTAAATCTAATTACAGATGAGTCATGCATCAGATGATCCATGCGATGTCAGCCGGGAGAAAACTCTATTCACTAATTGCGAGTGGAACTGACGAGACAACAGAATATTGCAAGTGAAAATTGGTTGATTTGTATAATGGTGTTCAAGTCGACAAGATAAATATTGGGTTGGGCTGATATCTGATGTATTGTGAACCGACTGACTGAAGAGAGGTATATAAAAGGAAGAGAATAGGGAACAGCATAAACTTTTCGAGAAGTGCAAAATAATTATTGATTTCATTTCAGTTACACCTGATGTTTGTAATTTGTGTGTGCATGTGTGTGTTTGTGTGTGTAATGTAGAAACCCAACTTATCTAGTAGAGACACCGGTTTCTATTGGAGCCAGTGTATTCAATTTTAGAGCATATTAAAGTTTTATAGGCTAAAACAAAGCCTGCCTAAGTTAGCCAGGTGCTCATTTTGACTCACTAAGCCATGTCATCTGCATGCCTTACTAAAGGCTGCGTTTGTATGAGTGTTCTACAAAAGGTGTGACCACAAATGAACAACAACGTACTTTATTGTAGATACAGAGTCTTGGGCGTGTTGCTTCATATGTTATTGCTTAAGACGCGGTCAGCTGTAGTCTCAAATTACATAGCCGTTGTTGTAATTACAGTTTTTTCATTTGTAACTGACTCATTGCACCGTTTACAGAGAAATTCTCGGTCATACTAAAGACAGAAAGTATCTTCGTGGTTAGTGATTTTGTAAATTGCGAACTCGTCGGTAAACAATTCAGCTGTCAAATGCGGACCATTGCCAGTGTCATTGGTATAACGTAAACATAAGTTAAGCCCAAGCGTGGAGGCCTGCCATACTCTAGATTTGACTTAATTAACGGTGACAAGTGGTCATCAATGAAAAGCTATTGGTACCAGTTCTAAAAAGATAATGATGTACCTAACCATTTTTCGGTATATCGGGACCTAAAAATATATAAATAAAGCGCAAGTGGGGAGCCATTGAAAGTATAATACCCAGGCCCACAAATGTAGCATCAACTTGAAACAAAGAGCATACGCGGTCATGCACGTCAGTAAATATTTCAAACTTGTAGTGTCTTGAAAGAACTACTGGACAAAAATATGGGCTGAATCATTAAGAGAAAGTAAATTGTGTAAGATTTCTTATGACAGCCGATGAATTCATATGTTGTTCGAGGTTAAAAAACATGTTAGGGGAAGAAATGTGTATGTAGTTTGATAACTTAGCGAACACTTGCCTTCGTCGTTAATCCTGGTCTATCATGTACTACACCGTTTCTCAGATAAGCAACTCTAGCAAGCCCGAGCGCCATGATTTGCTCTTCAGAAAGGTGTGACTGTCTCAAGCAGTTCACTCTACTTCAGTAAAAAATGTCATATAACAGTATTTTATTATGGAGGCCATGTTAACAAGTGTAAGTCATAAATGGTACAGACGCAAGACTGAAGGCCCTTATTCACTTGGTATACTGATGTGGTATGGTAAATTAGTTCCTTTATAATGCAAAAGGATGAAGCGTTAGTGCTGCTGCGGTGGTCATAGTGATGTTTTCTCAAGTGATCTGTGATGAGCTTTATTTTAAATCCTTTATTATTATTTGCCATTTTCAATCTGCAATGATATATTGCCACGTTCCTTTCCCTAAATTTTGTTATCGCCTCGTTGCACTATACGTTATGCGCAAACCACACCAACGATTTTCCAGAATCTGTGAGGTCATAGTAGATAATTTTTGTTAAGATTACGCCCACTTCATGATCATTACAGATTATTCTGGAAACTACTTCACCGCTAGCAATAACGCTAGATTATTCGATGCCAGGGGTATAACTGCCGACACACTTCACCACTCGTCAGTTCACGGATGGCCGACACTCCGTTCACCGCTGTCAGTGCAAGGCTTCAATCCGACTTTCCGTTTACTGAGAACAGGTTTGCCTGAATAAACAGTTTATTATCCGACTCGCAGTGTACTCCATTTGTCCACATCAAGACCTCCTGACAATATGCATTTCAATAAAAATGAAATCATACATAAAATAACATGCACACGAACGTGCACAGCTGAAGAGGATGTGCATCGAACAGGACCAAGGCCATCAAGTAGATTTTGATACATTAGGAACACAAGAGTAAGATATGTTCAAGAACTGCAAGATATTTCTCCTGGTTTATGTGCGGGGACTTTCACCTCACATAAGGTCTACCTTGAAAAGTTTCATAACTGGTTTGCTTGTATGACTTCGCTAAATCAGACAATGAGAAACAGGGGTAACTGAAAAGAATAACACTGACCTTGAAGCACGCTTTCCTGTCTTGACCCTTCTACAGCAATCATATCTCTCCTGAAAATAAAAGCTTGTTAGTTTTCTTCAAGATAGTGTTCATGGTTGACAAAAATATTGTTGTCGACGCAGGTGTATCTTCATAACAGTGCACACTAACACACGTTATGAGCAGAAAAAAATTGTTTGGTGCAGTCAAACATTTTTCAGCTTCAGACATGTAATTTGGTCTTGAGCACTCACCGGGGTGATGTATTTGTACTTGCCAAATTTTTCCCAGGAATGATGCATGTGTCTATCATTGCCCGACCACTTGCTCGTCTCAAAAAGGACGTGCCCTTCTTGTGGTTTCAATACCAAAAGGATGCGTTTACGACACTGATCACCTTGCTCCCTCCAGCACCAATACCTGCCCACTTCAACCCATCCGCGAATCTGCCCGCTCATCGGAGCGCAATTTTGTGAGGCCAGAAAAGCACAGAGTCTAACTGGGGAGGGGGGGGATTCCACGAGCCACGTTTACAAGAGAAGTGATACCTGAGAATACACCGTTGGTATGGCAGTATCAGAAGGAAGGATGGCAGCTGTCGTTACTGACCACCACACCCCGCGTTGGTTGTCATCACTCAAGGACCCTGCTTGTCACCTTAGTCGCTGGGCTCTACGTCTCCAGGAGTGTACCTTCGACGTAATTTACAAATCGGGCAGGCTGCATCAAGACCTAGATTGTCTCTTGTGTCATATGGTGTACCTTGCTTGTTTCGCTCACAATAGTAAAGAATCTCGTGCACTCGCCATATCTCATTTGCATGCCATCTGCACAGAGGAGCCTCAGGACGTAACCGTCAAATTTGAATTCAGCAAGTCTCCTCGGGATGTTCCAACCCTTTGCTTGGCCAGTATGCCCTCCGCAGTGAAGCTCTATGTATATCACCACAGCACACGTTCTGACGACGGGCAGGGATTTTTGCTATTGATTGCCCAACGACTGCGTGCTACCATTCTTTATCATCGACATCATGCTCCGACTATGGCAAACATAAGCGTTTCTAGCCCCTATGCCCACGTGCGACAGCGCTTATTTTGGTATGGCCAATACCATTCTTCGCGTCATTATGTTGCTGCTTGCGAGCAATGTCAGTGTGGTAGACGTCCTCCCCGTCAGGCTGCCCTGCTACACAAGTTATAGACATTCCCTTGGAACTATTCTCTCGCATCTTAATCCACGGATTCTTTTCTACATCCGTATCCAATCAAATGGACCACTATCGCGATTCACTTCTTGACTGAATACGCCCTAACACGTTCCTTACCAACTACTGCGCTACACAAGGCGTAGACTATGTTTAATGACGTCATCCTGCGACATGGGCCTCATGCCAGGTCCTTCTATATCACAGCCGCGGCTTTATCGCAAGAGTTATCGCCGAAATCCTCTGTAGCTGCTCTACCTATCAATTTACTACAGCCTACTAATCATAGACCAACGGCCTTACTGAGTGACTTGACCGTACTCGAATAGATATGCCGCCACTTTACGCTTCTGCTGACCACCATGTTTGAACACCACTTTACCTTGTGTTATTTGTCAAGGGATGACACCACCGGGATGATACAGCGTTTTTTCTTCTGTTCGGCCATAACCGAACGCTGCCATTCAAAAAGCTCCCTCCTGTCATGTTGCCATACCGATGGTGTATGCTCAGACGGCACTTTTTGTACCCGCGTGGCTTACCGCATCACCCACACTCAGCTCTGGGCTTCTCACACCTCACAAAGAGTGTGATATGATGACCGGCACCGTGACGTCGACTAGCCTCCTGAATCTCTTGTCTATTCTGGAAGTCATATCAACGTGAAGTCTTCTGCGAGAAACCCCTTCTTCGATACACAGTGCTCTACAAAGTTCACTCTTGTTCATCGGCACTCATCTGCGGCACTACCTACTGACGCCTGTCATGTGTCACACCTAAAATATATGCGGTGAGAGATTTAGAAGATGTCACGATAGGACTTCGTCAATTGAGGTGATGTGATGAAGCATTGTGCTTGAACCCACCTTTGCAAAAAAAAAATAGACGAAGAAGTACCTGACATTCCGCGCGTGACGCTGGTGGCCTTTCAGTGGCATAGCTACTCGTTAATATTGTATATATACTCGCTTATGTATTTTCCGTATACGCGACCTCCATGGCAATATTGTTACATTGATACGCGATGCCATGCAAACTTTTTTGTACCACATTTATTCTGCAGTCAATATCGCAAAATATAATTTTCATCGGCGATGCTTAGCAGGAAGAAGTAATACAACAACAATTTGGTTCAGTTCTCCAAATGAAATATTTTGAAGACTGACCTGCTTAACACAGCTACGTGTCATAGCCCCCCTGCTGGGTAAACGTTAGTGTATAGCGACGAAAATATTTTAGTTTCTAAATTTAGTTAACGTTGCTTTTGTTCGTGTGGCCTATCAAAATATTGAAAAGTTTGAAAGCTCATATATAAGGTGATCAATGTGGACGGGTCAGATCGCGATTCATTATCGGTGTATGCTGTTGCAACATGGGCAACAAGCCGACAAGGACGAGCGCGATTGTCGTCCATGTTCTTTACCGTGCAGTTTACATGCATAATATACCCGGGTTTACCATTTCCACCTATAATCTATCTATCTATCTATCTATCTATCTATCTATCTATCTATCTATCTATCTATCTATCTATCTATCTATCTATCTATCTATCTATCTATCTATCTATCTATCTGTCAATCTATCTGTCAATCTATCTGTCAATCTATCTATCTATCTATCTATCTATCTATCTATCTATCTATCTATCTATCTATCTATCTATCTATCTATCCAGTTCGGTACGCCTGGGTGCCCTTGTGACCCCGTCCGCCCCCCTTAGATCTTAGGTCAACGCAAAATTAGTACATGAGGGTAAATGGTATGACGCATACGACTCGCTGGTCATGATATGACTAATATCACAATCTCGTCGCGTAGGTCGTCAATCAGTTTCCGTTAGACAGTAGCACAAGTAATTGACTATTCACATGTACCAAAACATAGGGAGAACAGGCATGGGACATTTTAACACATGTGTTTTATCAAAAAGCTCAATTTGGCACCGTTGATCAGATGAATGCAAAGACTAAATGTCAGGGTCCCAGCAGAAATTGAACCCGAAAATTCTGCATGGCAATAAAGTATTCTACCGTTAAGCCACGCCAGGTCTCTAAACTAGTTTTTAAAAACACCCTAATGTTCATGAAACGTCTATTGTGGTTTCATTGCTTGCTATTCAAATTTGTAAAGATTACATTTGTAGTCCTATCATACAGCTGTTACATCGAGTTAACGCCAATGGTACTTTTCTGGATATAGCCTGCGCATGCACGCCGGCCTTGAGGAGACACGCGCACGGCATGCGCCATGAGTTTTGGTGGCCAAAACGTGATAACACGTGCCGACCAAGCGACATCTGGTACCACACACGTGCAAATGTTTTCTTAAAAGAGAGGCGTGAACGCAGGCCTCTGAGATTGCCTACCAGCTTTTGGAGGGCAATTCCGCAGTCCAAGAGCCACCAGCTTATCACTTCTGGTGTTGCTTATATTCTATGCTGTTGACATTGTTACGCAACTGAAACAGCTGGCTACATAAAGCATATGCGACTGTTTATGGTATATCTATGCATGCATTTTGACATATCTTTAGAGCGACTTCATAAGGTTTCACTCAGTAAAAAATTAAATTGCAGTCATCTTCGATCTATGTGCTTCACTTAATATTGTTTCACAAGATACGTAGAATTTGTGGAGTTTTTGGAGGGTGATCAAAAAAGCGTTCTCGAAGAAACTCAGTTAAGTCTTTTTGCATGTGTAAATACTTTTGGTGCTTACAAAGAGACGCATCTGAAATTGTCAAATATACGCAAGCTTCTTCTTACCCGGTTGTGAAGTACACCAAGTCGTACTTTCCGTATAACTCGTCGTTTTTTTTAACAAATTCAACAATAGCGTAGAGTGATTTAAGAGCGTCAAGTCCAGCACCTATATAACGGAAATACCTTCCTTCTTGATCGTACTGAAAAAAACAATGATTCATAGCGCATTGTCATCAAAGGCAGATTGAATGCAAATGAGTAAATCAGTTTGGGAATGCTTAGATGCGTATACAGTTCCAGAATTTTTTTTCAGATAAAGTTAACCTATCGCCACCCCTCTCAGAGCCCCAAAAATGGTAGAACCGCGTCATTTCTGTACGATATCACGGACAGCCAAAAAGTGGTTATTATATTTCGATAATCTAGCATTGTGTTAGAAAAAAATATACCACCACGCCATATTCTAATCTATATTCATTTAACAGATGTTTTACATTTACACACACTACGTTGCACCGAATGGAACGTCGTAAATGTGGAAACTTGGGAATGTCAATCATTTCTCATTCTTTTGTTGTTTTTAATAAGCTTGACCGCGCAATGCCAACGTATAATTTATTTCTAAATGAAGGTTGACGTTAGGTAGAGCTTAAAATAAAGCCGAAATTCAAGCTAAAGTAGCCAAAGTAGCCAAGTCATTTAACCTTATCCATGCCCTTTAACACTATTTACCGCCAAATAGAAGAAAACGTTATTATGAATAGATTTTTTAAATATGTGTAATTTTCAGTATACAAAAAACAGGAATAGAGCCATTGTAACTTTCACCTTGCTTCAAGCCACAGGTAAGGTCTGAACATCGGAGTCATTTACCTGTTTGTGTACCCGCAAGGCCAAAAGCGTTGCTGAGGAGAGTGCGCGTAGCATGAACTCAAAAACTAACAAATTGGAGTGAGTAAAAAAACAATGAATATACTTTCAACACACATGTAACCTTCTCGTTTTACAAAATGATATTACCTCAGAGAGCTAACCAAAGGGATCACCCATATTTCAGTGGAGATAACTGTAGGATATACAGCACGTTTTGCTGCTATATTATAAGAAATGAGCTTAAGTAGTGAAGCGTTTGACTTAGTGCTAGGCCGAGAGCTGACCGGAGGAATTTTGTGGCTGTTAAGTTAGAAGTGTGGTTGTAGAAAGATGGAAATTTATCGCCATCCTGTTAATATTGCACGGCATATGAGCTTGGAAATTTTCAGACAAGTTGCGAGTTTTCAATCCACTCTGTGCAGGAGGTAAGTATGCAGGGATTTTGTGTTCCTGGAGACGAATAACCTTTCATTTCGTGAGATATACTACTATAAATCATAATTTGTACCCTGTGACGCAGCTACTACATCGCATTAGCCAGTGCATGTTTAGTACGTTTGTGTATACTTATGCAGGATAGTTATTCCCAGAGGCAGGTAAATATTGAATGAAGCATTCTCGCCAACAATTAAGTGGAAACGGTAAACGGCCAATCTGATTTTTCTTGCAGTCACTCATCCAAATTTATTACTACAGTTACCACTATAACTGGCCATCTTTTTTTGTGTAATATTTGATTTACTTTTCAATGGAGGCGAAAATGCTGTAGGCCCGTGTGCTCAGATTTGGGTACACGTTAAGAAACCCAAGTGGTCAAAATTTCCGGAGCTCTCCGCTACTGCATCTCTAATAATCAAATGGTGGTTTCACCTGGTAAATCCTACATATCAATATTTTATTTACTGGGCGGTGCTTTGGTGAGCCTCTTGGTAGGGGCAAGACCAGTGCGCGCATAAGCTTACATTGCGGAAGCTGTTCAAAACAGTCGTTCATGTTTATGACCTCTTGTTCTTTCACCCGCAAATAGTAATAAAATTGAGTTTAAATGCGCCTAAACTTCAGTATAATGTGGTAAAAGTAGCCATGGGGCCAACATCAATTTTTTGTAGTCAGACTGAGTTTTAAAGTAAACAATTTGAAGCCAAGTAGCCAGCAGTGGCCACCCTGTCTGCGGCTAACGCAGCTGCCCGCAATAATACTGGAATCTTTGATGCCAGATGTTTAAGTGCCGATGCGTCTTACCACTGATCGTATTACTCGAATGCCGATGACACTTCTCGCTCGTATCAGTGGGTGGCACAAGTTTACTGTGTTTTGGCTTTGATATACTGTTTTGGGGCACAAGTTCAACCCAAATTGAGAGTTATGAAGTTCCTACACTCTAAAAATGCAAAAGTTTTTGGTGGGGTAAAAAGGCAAAGTAACCCTACAGAGTGTTCTTGGACTCTCGCGAAACGTCGGATAGAGTATAAAAGGGCAAAGTAAATCTGCTTTCTACTCTACCTCTCTTTGAGAGAATAGAAGGTCCATCTACTTTTCAGGCAGGAGAGAGTAAAACGTGATCCTACTCCTGCTTCAGATGTGTATATCGATGTGCCGGTGAGTGATTAGCACTGCTTACTAACCACGCATACACGCAGTAAAGAGGCTGCATTTGTTGTGTGGTTAGATACAATAAAAGAATGCTCCCACCTCTCCGTAGAAAATCATGTGGAAAATCGAATGCATTTCCTTCACAGAGAGAGGGTACCATTTTCGTAAGACATTCGCCTTCACCAACTTCTGCAACCGCCTTGAGTGGTACCCAGCAAGGGAACGGTAGAGAGTGAGGACCGAGTGAACGGGAGAGGAGAGCGCCAGAGTTCTGGGCTTGGCGTTCAAGTTTTACAGCGGTGTCTCGAGCACACATTTCCAGATGTCATTGAGAGGCGCCAAGCGAGCCAATGGTCGAGAGTCGGGTGTGAGCGGATAAAAGAGTGAGGCGCAGAGAGGAGAGAGAGCGAACGGCGAGAGAAAAAATGAAAAACCACTGCACCTACTTTCTTCTTCCCGCTCTTGCACTGCATGCTCTGGTTGGTAGTAGCGAGGACAGGCGTGCGCGCCCACTGCTGTTGCTATGGAAGAGGGAGTGAATTCAGAGAGATAATATTTGCCGGCGCGAACACCGCAACGAACAACGCCGGACGCCTGACATAGCCTTAGTAAGGAATACATTTGTATTTAACAAAAAGAACAGCGCAAGAAAACAGCGTTTCTAGCGCTTCCAGTAAATTTCAGCCTACTGGAAGGCACCGGGAACTCTTTATATCCATGTTTTTAACTTCGGGTCAATGTAGTGATATGAGAGAATGGCTTTATTAAATTGGTCTTGATTAAAACTATATTGATAACAACTCTTACATTCTTTTTGTAATATTGTTCATGTTTTCCGCTACTGAAGTCGCGCATGGGGGGATCCTGCCACAAGCCTAACGTATGGTATGGCTAGAGAGAACTGTTGTGGCTTTAGCCATGGAACGTGAACAAGAATAACAGAGCATATATCCAAGGGGGCGAAAAACCTGACTTGTTCAGCGTACACTTCAGAATCGCGATTTTTAGTATAGAAGAATGACTAACCACTTAGAGAGTCAGTGAAAAAGACATTCATATACCTGATTGCGCTTGTTTTTACTGTAAAACGCACCGAATGGACGCTCTGATCACACGAAGCAAAAAACAAGTACATGAAACAAAGAAATTGGTTGGTGATTACAAGAGCGGATACATTAAATTGTGTGCTTCTAAACAAAAAAATGCAGACAGAGCATAAACATAGCCTATGATATTGCAACCCACGTTTTTTTCGATTTTGTTAGATTTGGTTCTCGCCCACAAAGCCTGGTTCAGGAATGCTCAGCGAAAACTGCGCCTCCTTGTTCGAGAAGGTTCGCATTCATTGTCGATCGTTCTGTCAAAATTTCCCGCAAGACACGAACGCTCCAGATTATTGCAGAGCTTGCGTGACGACGAGTGAGGAGACTGGAATATTCAACAGCACATGTATAAAAGCTGACGCACTTCGCCGCTCGTCAGTAGATCGACGGCCGACGCTCTGTTCGCCGCTTTCTGTGCAATTGCGTTGCTGTAATCCGACTTTCCATTTACTGGCCACAAGTTAGACTGATTAAACAGTTTCATGAGAACATCGAATCTTTTTTTTCATCCATGTTTAAACCCGTGACAATATGAACAAGGAAACGCTGATGTACCGTCTCCCAGCGTGGTGTAGTGGTTAGTCTGTCAGGCTCGCAATCTGATGAACACCTAGCGATCAGAGGTTTGAGTCTCACTCAGTCATTTTTTTTTTCGCTTTTCCTTTTTTAGTTTTCGTAGTTCTCGTATTTCCCCATTTATTAAGTCTGCGTGCTAGGATAACAGTTAGGAAGGCCAATTTTGGCCGTAAAGCTACCATTTTATTTCTTTTCACGAAATGTACTAGTACTCGCTTCGCAGTGCTCATGCTACTTGGCCTTGGGCAGCGCTATCTTACTCTTTTGAGGTGGAGTGATTTGACTATTTCTTAAGAAATCACTATACCCTGCCCCCAAACAGGCGATTTACTTTGGAAAAGAGTGAAATATGGGCCACAAAAAGTACTGTTCCAAAGAGAGTGCCTAGCACATTCTGTCTTTAGAATGTGGCCTCGTGGTGACATTCTCCACTGCCCAGCCACGTGACAGATTGCTCTCAATGCATCCATGTGAGATACGTGTGAGTCAAAGTGGGCGAGAGTGAGAAGAAAATCTAAGATGACACAACCTTTCACAGAAAGCTGAATCTATGCTCTCATTACCGATGATTATTGAGGCACACACTCCTTGATGGAGGTGTGAAGCAAAGTGGTCGTGCATGTAGGTGAACGGTGCTTTTGGTGGGTAATCGACCATTCCAGCGACTATCGGCGGCGCAGCGGAAGGTCGAAATGGCGAACAAGATGGTGATGTCGCGAGCGTTTATGTCAGCGTCGCAGAGCGTGAAGACGCGATCATTGGTTTATCACTACTGAGAAACCAAACTGCGTCGCAGTTTTGTCACCGTGTGACAGTTTCAGATCATGGCAACATGGCGCCGCTTGAGTGTCTGGAATGACCGGGTAGCGCTGCCACTTTATATTGATGTGGCACACACTGCATCGCAAGACTTTTTAGGTGAGGGCACGGGCACACTTGGTTGGATTTTATCAGGCAGGTGATTTAGGCGTGAAGCGGGTTACAGTTAATCCATCGACAAGTCGTAAAGATGACTGGATAGAATTTGAAGGGTGACAACATTCATAAGCTGAAACAGCTACAATGAGAGGCTGTAGTATTTTGCGAATCGCTGGGGACGAAGCATTGACGGGTAAATCAGGGGACGAATTACAGCTTATAATTACTGAATGTGAACGGAAAACAGATGAGTAGGTTAGAAAATACATTTAAAATATCTGCAATTGCCTATTTTAATTACGTTTGAAATATAGATAAAACTATAGTAATGTGCAACAGTCTCGGCAGAAAATAACGCTTTGCAGTAGGTGGCGAGACACTGGAATCTGTAAATAAATACATCTACTTAGCATATGTGGTAAACGTGGAGCTGAACCATAAGGGTGAAATAACTAGATGAATAAGAACTAAAGGAGCACCGTGGACAAGAATTTTGAAATAAAAAATGGTTTTCTACTACTGTACCGCAAGAGGAAAGTATATAAAAGCTCAATGTTATCTTACCTACGGAGCAGAAACCTGAAGGCTTACAAATAGGGTAAAACCTAAATATAGAACGACACAAAAAGAGATGGAAAGAAAAATAGTAGATGTAACTTCAAGAGGAAGGAAGAGAGTAAAAAGGGTCATGGAGCAAAGGCGGTTAATTATAGTTGAAATCATGGACAACAAATGAACATAGACTGGACACGTAGTACGTCGGCAGAAAAGCTGCTGGCATTAAGGGTAACTGCCTCGATTCTAAAATATACAAACGTGTGATACGAGGACATAGATATAGGTGGGCAGATTTGATAGAGATGTTTGCAGGAATAACGTGACAGTAGAAAGTACACACAGCAGAAAAAAAATCGAATTTAGAACGACCGTTATGCTGGGCCTTGAGGAAATAGGACACACTACAGCACCAAAAATATCGGCTTGCGTAGCATTGCACCTGCAGTACATCACCGGTATGACAGCTGACGCAAACCACCCGTGTCTTCACAGCATTCTGATGGACTGAGCACGGGGCAAGATGGCACGCGAGCTCCTAAAACTCTCCATCTATTTGACTGTCCTCACACTTTTCCACTGGCAGTAACTACAGCAAGGGCAATTACGATCAATATCCGCACATGCACTGGGCAGCGTAAGGCCGTCATTCCAGTTTTCAAGCAGGTCAGCGAAACAGATACCGGTTGCTGAAATCCTATAAAACCTCATAAATGCTGCTGATGTCACACAAAGGTATAGTATTTGAGGGGTCACATTGTAATCTAAACGCAATCCTCGCGTTATTGTCCACAATTCGTACATGTCCTTCTGCTTCAGAAAGAAAGTAATCTATCGGAAATAAATAATGACTAACGAGGCCATAAAATACTTCAAAAGAGAGGAATAAAACTGAAATATGATTAATCATCCTGCAATACCAAATCGTCCTCGAGACTATACTTCAAGAATAAATAAAGGTATTGCAAAACTAGCATTGCTTTTCTCTAAGCTTCACTTTCTACGGAATGTCAAAATTGTTTGGAACCTGGTCGGGTGAAACTCAGGGACGAAATTCGCAATTATTATTGTTATGATACCAGCATACTTGCGCCATTAAAAGACAAGAAGATGGGGTGATCCCTTCTGACGTCTTCTTGTGCCCCTTAATTATTGCACTATGTTTTTATTTTATAACGATAAAACAAGTTTCGCAGAAAAACCTAAATTTTTTAATATCGGGTGAAAACATAACACGACGGAGTTTACACACATTCCATCAGTTAAAATTATGATACATGCTTTGTGAACTCTACGCCTTCTGTCCTACTTTTTTCACATAAATAATACTTTGTTATGCTTAGTCCACAACCCTACAACCTACTAGTAGAAACGAAAAGCAATCAGTAGCCTGGCTTTTGGCCTACGAAAACTCAAGCAGCACCAGCGCCCCAAGTACATGGTTGCTTTATATCTTTGTCAAGCACCCATAAACGGTAAGAACTCTAAAGTCTTTTGCAATTAAGGCTCGCAAGTGTTGAAATATCAATGTGAACTTTGTCGTTTTACGCGACCGTTTCAGGGGGTTCACATGTCTGAGCTCAGGCAGAGGTGAGGACCATGAAAAAACAAACTTAAAACCCAACTGCCAGGAAGTGGCTTGCGTACAGCGAGCATAGAGTGGAAAAAGTTTATTGCTTACGTTTACCAAGCATAACAACACACTACCGTGTTCAATATATAGGAACGGTCCTAATAATAATTGTTTAACGCTGGTAACTTCAATTAGTTTTTAGCTTCCCAAGGCCCCGTGCTACAACCAAATGAGCTTCTGACAATTTTTTCAAGGTACAAGAAGGCACAATTGCAATAAATTATAAAAACTGCGGAAGCATGCTTGATTGTGGCATACAATAAATTTTGCACATGCAATCAAGAGTGATTACTTACCTCACTTATTTCAATGGCGCGGAAGACGGGGCATATTTTAGGATTATTGACTGTCTTATAACGGAGCACAACCTAAAAATGATAATAAGTATTACTGAATGCATGGCATTTCAGAGTATCTAATCTTCCACTCACCACTCTAAATTCGACCAGCATGTAGTACAGCATGTCTTCTTTACTTCGGAATTCCCTGAAAAACGTTTGGTCAACAACCACCAATACCTCCGGGTAGACAATTTCGATGTTATATGAAGCTGAAATCAATATTTTGAGTTAACGTGTTAATGAAATGTCAATAATAATAATAGTAGTAATAAAAATATTTTAAGCCTTTTTTAACTTGCCGTGGGAAAACGTTGATGTCTTTTGGCAGGCACACGGAAAATTAAAAGCATAGAAACAACAATACAATAAAGACACTCTTCAGAAAAAAAAACGATATAGAGAGTGAAAAGACACAGTGAAAAAAAGCAGCGCAAACTGGGCAGAATAAAAAGACAATATGAGAATCATGAAAAAAAGGTAAAAATAATGGGGAATATATGCTACTATGTTTGAACGTTCCTAAATGATAGGAAAGGAAATAATCTGTGCATTGTAGAAAACTATTTCAAGACAGTGTAGAGCAGAATAGTATTAATAATAATAATGATGATATTAGTAATAATATACACACTTTCAAAGCAAGAATAAAGCAATAAATGCGAGAAAAGCAAAGTGAAATGTTACACGAACTAATGATGACAGCTAGCTCTTTCGAATACGAACACACGTAACTTAAAAAGAAATCACAGCACAGAGTGAATGATGATGAGAGGGGTGAACCACTCGTCTGTCTATCCGTGCGCGTGCCCGTCCAACGGTGCATGCGTCCATGCGTGCGATCGCGTTCGAGAATGCAGATGGGATAGGGGTAATACCGACGAGACACGAGCCGAGGAAGGTGAGTGCAAGCGTCTTAAACGCGCCCGCTGCTCTGTTCCGTTTTTGCAACACCAATGGTCCGCCTCGTACGGTGACTATCCATGAGATTGAAAGTCTCTCATTGGCGAAGCACGCGCAGCAAGCAGCCAATTGGAAAGAAGCGACACTTAGAAGAGTAGCGGCAGAGTAACGCCATCAATGAAATGAGATGGAAACTGGTCATTCATTTCTTTTGCCTTCTTTTCTTTGTCGTCCCTTCCTCTCTCGGTTACGCGTGAGGGTATACTATAAGGAGCTTCGCCCCTGAAATGGTGGATGCAAGAGAACACCACCGCTCTAGGGAAGGTTGCGGTTTTCGCACAGTATCTTTTACTTTCAAAGCACAGCACGTAAAAGAACTGTACTAAACGCTTATTTAGGTCATTTGTTACGTGATCAAGAAAGCGAAAAAACAGTGCATAACACAGTATGATGAGAGAGACGGACGAAGCGCTGAACTGACAAACTAAGTTGATTTCTTACATGGGGGTATATATGGCACAAAAAACTTGAAGAGGAGGGAGGGGAGAAGACTGACATGAAAGAGTAGCTTTTGTTATGTTTGTATGCTTCTGAAAAAACTGTGAATACGCAATAATCCACTAGTCAAACACGCAAATTTCTGGTGAAGAGCGTTATTGAAGGTGCACTGTTTGATCAATGCAAGATGCTTCGATGCTACAGAGATCAACGAGCACGTGAAATTTATGAGGCGGTCTGCATTAGCAAGAAAGGTAATATATGTGTCAGTGCACCTTCGATAATGTGGCTCACCAGGGAATTTGCGTATTTCAGAAGTGAATGATTGCGTAGTAACAGTTTTTTCAGAGGCATACAAACATAACAAAACTTACTCTTTCACGTCCCTCTTCTCCTCTCTCTCCTTTTCAAATTTTGTGTGCTATATATACACCCATGTATGAAATAGACCTTGGTTGTAAGTTCAGTGCTTCGTCCGTCTCTCTTGCTGTCCTGTGTTACGCGCTGTTTTTTTCGCTTCCTTGATCACGTAAAAGAGTATACAATTCGCATGTAGAGGTAACGCACGTGCCAGCAATCGCCACTGCACCCTGGCGACCAAAGTTCACAATTGCCGCTCAAGAGACACACGCCTCGCCCTTCCCACGTTCATCCAGGCTCCTTCGAGACGGACGGCCCCTTTCTTCTCTGCTTGAGTAGCAATCGAAGAGCACTCTTCGCACACAGGGGGATGCTATGGCAGGCACCTTCCGTGCGTCGGGAATGGGTTTGCCGGTTTAAGCCACGTTCCTCATCCCCAATCGCGCACTTTTACTGGTGGGTGAAACCTACGTTGCTTGGGAATTTTTATGAATTCGGAATTTACACAAAACGAGACATTGACTCATGGTTCCAATAATAATAATAATAATAATAATAATAATAATAATAATAATAATAATAATAATAATAATAATAATAATAATAATAATAATAATAATAATAATAATAATAATAATAATAATAATAATAATAATAATAATAATAATAATAATAATTATATAATAATAATGATAGTACTTTATTGTACACATCCATAAGAAATACAAAAAAAAACGGGCCTGTCTAAGCCCCCAGGACTTGTGCGACTCGGCCTGGCACAGCCGGTTACAGCGATGTGGATACAAGGTAACAAAACTATTGTTGTTTCCTTACCATCGAACAGACATACGATTACCACCATAACTTTTTACAGGCAGTAAATAAAAAAGACGAACAAAGGAAGGACACAGAGCATAAGTGGCATACAAATAGACCATGTGATTTTACAGCTCAGCGAGTAATTTCTTTAATTGCCTTTTTGAACTCGCTGAAAAAATTCGTAAGGTAGTGCATTAAAAGTTTTTGGAATATATACACTTCTACTTGCTTCTCAATTGCTGGCAGAGAACCGGGGTGCTACTATTACTCTTACTACTACTACTACTACTACTACTACTACTACTACTACTACTAATAATAATAATAATAATAATAATAATAATAATATAACGAATAAAATATTAATAGCATTATCATTATAATATTGTTATTATTATTTTAATAATCACTCAATCAGTGAATCGTTTGTTTATTGTGCCCTAGAACAAAGATGTGGTCTTAGTGCTGGCGCACGCATAAAGGAGAAAATACAAAAAAATAATATTACGATACAGAGACTCTTCACAAAAATCAGATAAAAAGAGTGAAAACACACAAAAAGAAATCAGTGCAAAATGGGAAAAATAGAGAGACAAGACAAGAATAATACAAAGAAAATAAAAAATGACGAGAAATGAATGTTCACAACTATGCAGAAACCTTCCTGAAACACAAAATCAGGAAGAATCTGCACATTGTGAAAAACCAAGTTAAGACAAACAATAAAACAATGATAGTGGACTGTGAAAAAGATCAAGATCAGTTAAGTTAACATTATACAAACTT
Source organism: Rhipicephalus microplus (assembly GCF_013339725.1). Classification (NCBI taxonomy): domain Eukaryota; kingdom Metazoa; phylum Arthropoda; class Arachnida; order Ixodida; family Ixodidae; genus Rhipicephalus; species Rhipicephalus microplus. The sequence goes on along the minus strand of NW_023610943.1, from coordinate 85,522 downwards.
CGTATTTTGTAAACAGCTAGAGCGCTGAAAAAACTTGGCAGGTACATGAAATGCTCGATTCTCTCTTCTTCATTTACGTGGAATCCAAAAATTTGCATAAATGAGCAGTAAAGGGCAGGATATGAAACCCTGAACTAGTTTGCTAAAAATTAAAACATATCAGCGACACTTCATCGGCAGTGAATTGATGACAGTGATTATCTGGCATTGTTGGAATAATATTATTATTATTAATAGTAATACTAATAATAATAGTACTGCTAATATTGTAAATATATTCATAATATAGTTATTATTACACATAATACCTATATCAGCATCAACAGCACTTATGATACTACCGGGTAACAGCGATGAGCGTGCAATGACTAGACATTTCAAGCCGCTCATTTGCACATATTCTGAACAATATAAGTTACTTACTTGAATCAAGTGCCAGACTTCGGGCTGATAGCTTCGCCATCTTTTCTTCTGGAAATTTGCCTGCAATCGAAAGCTTAGCTCATTCTTATTTTGAGCGTTAATGGTGGAGTGAAATATTTTCCCACTCATGGCAACAAATAAAGAAAATACTTGATGGACGACATACACTACATCATTGGTGTGGTATGCCTGAGATACTCGCCGTCAGGTTAGCTTATTCGGGACCAAAAAAAAACTTAATAAGACGGTGCCGATAAAGGTACATTTTTATAAAATATGGGATATAATTTCTCTCTGTGCAAAACTAAAGGCAAACAGATGAAAAGTGAGAAGCCGCAATTGGCAGTAATATATTCTGTATAATTGCATGTACATGCATCTTTGTTCTCAATCAATCCGTACTAAGACTATGCAACCTGAAAATGCGGAAACAATGATGTACTCTAAAAGACGAACATAATAGTACGCACCATATGCATAGTCGGAGTCGCTATCATGAATCGTTTCTAGAACATGAGCAATATGACCCTCTTCTGAGCGCTCCATTCCCATTGCCGGCAAAATTTTCAAGTTAGGGCCGACGACACCTTTCTGTAAAAGGTTGGATTTTCAAACAATACTACTCATCAACTGACAGAAGTCAGATACGCCACCCATGATACAACTAAAAATGGCATGAAAACCTCTAGCACATGTCACATATATTAGAGTAAAAATTATAAGAACGCCTCCTGAAAAAAAAAACTATCATTGAGACACCGATAGCTTTCACATTGGAGCCACGAAGCCACGACTTTCGAGCGGGGGCCTCGTGGGTGGGCTACACCTAATGAACCACCGGAGCTGTTGAGAGCGACGGAGTCGGCCACATTGGTTCAGTAAAACCGTTGTCATTTTATCCCACAACAATATTCATTATCCGGCTTACTCGCGCTTCTCTTAAAAACTCGTCGCTGGCCACTTTCCTATCAAGAAAGCAATGTTATAGTGATAATGTGCATGTTGTTTGTGGCCGAAGATGGCCAGGCGCGCGGTGTTAGTGCAAGGAAATTACGTAAGATAGATGACAATTATTTGTGTGTAACTAACCTTTTTACCATCTTTTTTTTTTCAGTGCACTCCCTTAAAGGGAACTTTGTGCTGTGATTGTGTGCACTTTTGACGTCACTTCCGTGACAGCAATGCGTTACTAAAATTTTCGTGAACACCGGCGTGAAATACTATTGTATTTTTACTCCATTAGATGATTGTAGCTTGGCGAACATTATTGAACCAGGGTACAAATTTGGTTACATCCCCTCCCAACAGGCTAAAAGCGATTATTTTTGTGTACGTGTGTTCACCTTGAACCAAATTCGTTACATGCCTACACAGATTGCTATAGTACTGCTACAAAGTTGATGATTGATTTATATTTGGTGTTTAACGTTCCTAAACCACCATATGATCATGAGAGACGCCGTAGTGGAGGGCTCCGGAATTTTCGACCACCTGGGGTTCTTTAGTGCACCCAAATCTGAGCACACGGGCCTACAACATTGCCGCCTCCATCGGAAATGCAGCCGCTGCAGCCGGGATTGGAACCCGCGACCTGTAGGTCAGCAGCCGAGTACCTCAGCCACTAGACCACCGCGTCGGGGCGTGCTGCAAAGTAGCAAACTTACTCTGCAATAATATTAATTGCCTAGTTCACTCATTCAGTTGGATGCGTGGTCAAAGTGGAGTCGAAATAGTCCGTTGAAGTTATTCGCAAGTGATTTTAATGAAGTCAAGAAGAAGTTGAAATAGTTTTAGAGGTAGCGTTCATTATTGAAGTACTTACTGGAGATCTGTGTCTCTTCGAGATAGCTCTAAAGCTAAGCTGTTATCATGCTGACCAGGAATAGATGTGTACTCTCACACATAAGGCTGCCTATAATCAGCAAAACGTGCACGTACTCAAGTGTATAGTCACGTAGAAAAGCGTCCGTCATTCACAATATTTTCAAAACAGGCCTCTAAGTGGTGATCCATGAGTATAGTGTTGCGGTTCCCCGTACAAATCTTTGCTTTTTGGTAAACGGCCACGTTGTGATTTTTCTGTGAGGAAATGACTAATTGTCCGCACAGTTCACAATCCTGGTTCGTCTCTTTAGTCTATCATTTAGTTCCTCCTTCAACGTACCCATTTCAACGCGTCAAGACAAGAACTACCTGAAGCTCTCGATAGACTAGATGATCTGCCTTTGTCGGAACAACAATTCTCGTTAATTTACCGAGCCCATCGTCAGCCCTGAAGGCTTTGAAAGCTTTGTTACGCTTCATGCGGACAACTGACATCAGAGACAAACTTTGGTGTCTTATTCTCTTTGATTTTGCCCGTACTTTTTCGCTATTTTTTGTATTTTCTCTCTCGCCCTCTTTGGAGCATTTCTTTTCCATCATCCCTTATTCCCCTCACCCCTTTCCACAGCACAGGGTAGCCAGCTGGTCTAAGAACTGGCTAACCTCCCTATCCTTCCGCTTAATATTTTTTCCTCTTTCTCCTCTTCCTCTGTACATAAAATTGGCCTTTTTAGGGATATAAAACACCAAAGTCGTTAGCCACCCCCCCCCCCCTTCTCTCTGCAGTGAGTGAGCTGATTTTGTATTATTATCGCACACTCGCATGACCACATGCGTTGTGGCGAATCATTTTTTTTTTTCAATTCCGATACATAAGATTTTGTACAGACTCAATGTTTGCAAACTGGCAAAGATTCTTAATGTTTCATATTAGTGTTATGTTGGCAGTAACTCCCTTGTATAGCTAAGCTAAGGGCAGATTAGTTGAGATATGGAGATCATGGGATCAGTCAATACTTCGTCACCTAATGATTATTTTGTCGTAAAAAACACTGTATGTAGAATCAGCTGCAGTATTTCAGCGGGTCATTACTTCCACAGTTGAACTTGTGGTACTAAGTGATCCTAAACAGCAAGGTGGTATATGTGACATTCGGTAGCGCTACTCAAAATCACCACTGTTATCGGAAGTTGGATCTTCGTGGTAAGCAGAATAACTAGTATTTGTATTGTAGCCCACCTGAATTTCTCCTTTCTTAAGTTCCGTTAATATCCTCGAGTAAACTCTCCCAATTGTACCGTAAGGTTAGGTAGCGCACTCTTTAACAAAGAGAACAGGGACAGGAAGAGCGCGACGCCCACTATTGGCGTTCTTGTTCCTGTTGTCTATGTTCAAAAGAGCGCTACCTAAACTTACGGTATAAGTATCAGACACCAACTAGCTCAGGTCTCATCCTAATTGAACTTACCACTTGTAATGCACCATCTTCTTCAGTCATAATAACTGCTGCAAACCTCTTTTCGTCGTCATACAAATTTTTTTCCAGAGCATCGACATTGAACTGGAAAGAAAGACAATGCCCTTTAAAAATGGGCAATGATTTACCGCACCACATGTGTTTGCCGGAAACGCACTTATAACAACAGTGATAAAAGAATGTGTTGTGATATGTCCTCTGCGATTGCCCGCAGAACACGTGGGTAGTCAAGTGTTTCTGGCATAAGTAGTTGCGCTTAAAATAGAAACTAATTATATTCACTTTAGAGAGTTTACGATGTCATCAAAGTAAAAACTCAATAAATATAGTTTATTGAGAAATGCAAAGCTTACCAAATAAAACTCATAGTTAACACTCACGTAAGTGTGCTGAGGAACTCCTTCGCGATACGTTCTCAAAAAGAACTCCGGGTGTAGGACAGAGCTTGGTTTTAGGTTCAGAGTGATATCATCGTTAATTTTGAGAACCGTAATGCCTTCATCATCACGCTCTTCAAGTAGTTCAGGGTAAACGACAGCCTGGTATTTTGGTACTGCAATAAGAATATAAAAGACTGGTTATGCCAACTACGTTTCATAGAAAATATAGATACTAGATAAGTGACAAATAGATTTTCAAGGGGAGCCTCGCAAGTAAAACAAATAATGCATTTCGCCTGATTTCGATATTGGCATCATTTTCCTTGTCGGTTTTTTTGCACGTAGATGCCAGCAATCAGCAGCTGTACATCGAAGTAAGATGAGTGGTAAATCGCAGTAACCTGTAAACTGAAACAGCTCTACCTGTATAAAGCATTCACAGCAGTCTTAAAAGAAGCAGCGGAAAACACATTTGAAAAAGATATGCACTGTGGTTTATTGATCGATAGATTCACTAAAATATGATTAAAAACTCCTCTATACTTACAAACACACACAACGTGAAAGAACTTATGTCAGTCAGTCAGCAAATTTTCTAAATTACTATGACCTAAAAGCCTACAGCAGACGGCAAACGTGAGCCATATTTCGAAATATAGTTGCGTACTTGTTCGAAGCCGGCATGAATCTCGGATTTTTTTTAATTCTACCTAAAGTAACGGTAGCAATCTTACAGTGAGAAAACTACTATTCAACTATCACTCGCTTGCTTCGTAATACGAATGAAGGAATGAATTACGTGCTGCAATTCTTTGTAGGATGAAGGAGTAAAGTGGAAATCTGTTCTGAATGGAAATATATATATATATATATATATATATATATATATATATATATATATATATATATATATAGATATATATATATATATATTTCCAGCGCATGTATGATCAACAATCTGAAAAACTTGTGATGCGCAGGTAGCATCAAAAAGGCAAAAGCAACATTACACAAGAAAAGGTTTACTGTTCCTGAAGCTTGGACAGGTGGCTTGGATTTCGTATTTTCTTCTCTGTTTAAAACGTCCTATGGTGTTGGGTATAGCTCAACCGAACACAGTAACAAAAGTGCTGAGAAATGAAGTTTCTACATGCACTACTCTTTACTTTTTAAGCCACCTGCACATTAGTCGAAAAACAAAAGGCCGAACTAATGACCGTATTGCTTCTGTCTTATTTCTAATTCAATAGCTAATAAACAGGAAAAAGTTAAGGGGGAAAGTATACATCATCCGGCTGATATGTAAGAATGCTATACTGAGGCGGGTTCAGAGGAGGTGTGAACGCTAATTGTACCAGTTGTAGCCCAATATATTGCAGCCCAATACAGCCTACAGTCTACGCGCATTACACCAAAGCTGTTAGCTTGTCAGTGTTATCAAAATATATGAGAACAGAAAATAGGCGAAATAATCTGCCTTTGCGTACTAAGCAGCTCCAATGGTGGCCCTGGTATTAAATAGAAAATGTACTTTTGCTGTGTGGTGCACTGCGGAGCGGGTATTTCAGCTGGAGGCATTTTACCAATAAACATTCCCATTCCACCTGAAGGCAGCAACCCTATCATTGCACGCGCTTTTTTTACCAATAACCAAATAATGATAATTTCTCCTTTCTTCAAAGTGTTCACTGACAAAAGTGTACGAAAAACGCGTCGGTACAGTTCTGCTTGGCACTGACTAAAATGATAATTCCCTTCCCAGTGTCAAAACAATTTGGCAATGGTGAAAGGTATCAAGCCTTGCTGCACGTTCTATGTCGATTCCGTCTGAGACCCTGACAGAGTGTTATTGGTCGAGTTTCGTTTGAATCAGTGCTACAGTATGGTGGTACGTTGATGTATCGAAACATGTCCTTCATTTTGTTTCTCATTATACTCATTATCACTGTATGAAATAAACGAGTCAGTGTCATATTGCTAATACAAAAGTTTTGTTTTTTATGATTCTTAATTTCAAGTGACATGTTTTTTCGATTAGTTTATTGTTCATAAAATTATTTGAATAAGTTATTCAATAAAAATGCCTACTTGTTTTCTCTACCCCATATTACAAATGCATGCATTATCTTTTCGCGGTCGTTTTCAACGATAACCTAGTTCATGATTTTGTTTTTCTATTACTAAAATTGTTTGATTGCGTGTTCTTTAACGGCAATGTATAACCTACGATTTGCATGTCATATTGTAATACCGGCTTTTTTTGTGTTTTCTACCAATATGAATCTGTGTAAACAAATATTCGTTTTCATATGCCTTCCCTGCTATAATCTCTGATGAGATAGGCAGTATTGTTAAATAAATAAATAAATAAATACAATAAATATTGGCATAGCCGTAGTCATTAGTACTGTAACGTCAAGCATAATAATATTAAAATAGGTGTATAGAATCTATGGATAAGTATAAAATTACGCAGCCTACGTTCGTGCCTGCAGTAACTCAATGATAACCGTTTGCACACTGCGGAATATTGAGAACTATTCTTTGCAAGTATTTTAGAGCATTAGCCATTGCTCAATTATTTTGTTTGATTATCATAGTGCCTTGTTAGCTCAGTGTAATAGGTTACCACAATTTGTCTGGAACAGCAATATTGCCTCATTCATATAGGAGACAAAGGGGCCATGATCATATGATAGTGGAGCTTCAAGCTTACAGAACTTTCGGACTTTTTTGTGTCCCTTTATACAACAATTTTTGTAAACATTTGGTAAGCTTGTCATTGTCAGGTGGTTCGTGTTATAGGAAGCACGAGTTTCAGACTAACGGTGAGTTACTCTTTGTTGTGCTTACCCAATGCAAAAGTTGTTTTAAACAACAATGGCTCAACTGAGTTTAAAAACACATTTCTTAGCAACATTTCTCCTTTCTAGACACTCGAGAATAATTATTTGAAATCCGGCCCTCTCCTCTTTCCAAAGTACAGCGTTATCTTTGGAACTTATGCAATGCAATTCGAATATAAGTGGTTATTTAAATAAAACATATACCGAACCCAGTCCACAGCCATCGTAAAGCTTCAGGTAGAAAAATTTTATATCGCAATTCCAACGTAAGTCAGTCGTCACAGGTTCGCGAAATATACGCTGAGGTTCCATTAAATCTAGACCCTACGACAATATACAAGTAATTTCTGGTGAGCACTATTTACATTTCGTAAATACCGGCTCATGGAAGTCGTGACATCGCGTCATTGAAGCTTATGATACATTTGCGTAAATTGCGGTAAACTCACGGCTTCCGCAGTACGTAGAATTTGTGAATTTTACAATGTAAGTTGTGCAGAAGCTGAAAAAACTTGATCGCCCATGTAACGTGCAAGTGCTGAACACCAGCCGCCAGTGGAGATGTTTCTCATGGAGAATGCATTTATCAAGGATGTCATTCGAAGTAAGTTTGTGTAGATCTATGCAGGCATCTATCCCCAACGAGTGTAGTTGAGTGGGATGGATTACTTGCAACAAACAAGATTGGAGTTGCACTCATCTTCAGGAATCTCTAGTTACTGACAAAACCGGCTCTTAGGCCACAATCATTTTATAATTTCATGCTTGAGAACGAACGTTTCTGTTATTGTTTTTTTTTTCAGTTTTTCATCCTAGGATGGTTGCGAAGCTTCAGTTTATGAGGAGGCCTTAGCAAAGCCAGGCTCTTGAATATCCACAAAAATATTCTGGCAAAAAATGGCACCTATGGCAAGCCTTGTAGTGAACACCTATTGGTGCATTAAAACATTTTCATATCTTTGTAAACTGCATATAGAATGGAAAATTAGGTGCATCAATGTTACTCACATTTGGCACTGTGGCAGCTTAGAAAGACGCACATGAGCTGCAGGAGGCCACCAACGTCCTTTATTTGCATTTTTTAAAGTTATTCAGTTACCTTCGAGAAAATTAGCGATTTCTGGCGTCGAATGCAATAAATACCTCCAGAGCGAAGCAAATTTTTTGTATGTCCTCACTCAGAGCATAGTGGACATATGTACACGACTCTCGTAAGTTACTACAACAAGAAGTAACACGAGCCTACATATATATTGCTTTAAATACCACCCACGGTTAACGTAAGAAGGAAGCTTATATGCTAAGAGGCTCTTTGCACTTAAAAGCCACAAATAAAAATAGAAACAAGAAGCATCTGTTACAAAAAAGGTATTGACTTTTCGGAGCTCACCTACAAGACGTTCTTGCGAAGCCAATTGTCTTGATGTAGTCGTGTCTTTAAGCGGCGCAATAGCGCCAGCCTGTCATTGCGAACACAACCCTTATTTGTAATGATGTTGCGAATTCATATCTGCTGTGTCAATAGCTGTTTCTCTATACCACACGATATCATTCGTAAAAGCAGCCAGGGAAGTTTGCTGCATATTTTAATAGATCGAAAGTCCTAAGCATCCATGCAATAATAAAGCTGGAACATCCTGCTTCGTACTCCGCATGATAATTGTGAAGAAAAAAATTCGGCAGATCCCATGACCCTGGGAATCGACGTTATGCGAAGCATGCGGAGGAAAGGTGACAGTGTTGCACATTTTTTGTTGAGTGACACGTCATTAAATGACTAAATATATGTACAAATGTTGCACCCACAGGCACATTGTGAAGATATGCAGCTGTTTATATAACCAGGTGTTTACATTTGCGCAACGATGCCAACTAGAACATGCGTATTAGCAACACCAGAAGCTGATGTGAAGCGCTGATACTCGCGAAGATGCTGGCCCTGGACATTGCTACATAAATCAACCTAACCGCATGGCAATTAACCTGAATTTACGTTAACCCGACATGACGGCTGTATCAAAGGTGTACGTATACAATGTTTATAAAATTGGGTAGGCAGCACTACAACCACTATTGACGTGAGATTAGCGTTTATTTGAAAAGTAGTTCTAAAACCTGGCGTAGCTCTGAGCTGAAATGCTTCATTGCCACGAAGAATGCTTGGGTTCGATTCTAACTGGGACCCTGACATGTATTCTTTGCATTGGTCAGGTCGACGCTACCCATGTAGGGTATTTCTGAACAAGCGCCCGTAAAAATTGCTCAAGTGTGTTCTCGTCGTTGCTGGGTAGACGCTAATTGTCAATCACCTGTGGCACATATTCGCATACTAGCGGCACATACCCGCCCGTGGTATATGCCACTGTCTGCCGGGAAGTGTTTGATGACGTACGTGACGGGATTGTACAATTATTCATGTCTTGACTGGCGCGTCATGTTCATCAAACCATCTTACCCTTCCACGCTAATTTTTGGTTCATGCAAAATAAGGGGGTGACCACGAGAGCACCTAAACGTAAGCCGCTGATAGATAGCTACGCTCAAAGTCGCCAAGTTCGCTAAAAATGCTTATCATTTAAAAAAACCCGTCTAACATGCTAAACGCCTCTGTGATTGGAGTATTATTAAGTGATATCACAACTGGCTGTTGTATTGGTTGTGATTTTTTGTTGTTGTACTGTTCTCCCGCAAACCAAATAGTGCGAGGGTCCCCTACTTGGTCTTATATGAAACGCTATTAGGGCGGATGTGCTGGGCCACACATAAAAAAAAGATAAGTGGTCGAGTTAGTTGTACCACTTAACTTTAAAATCTAATAGAACATTAAAAAAGCATTCCCAAACGTTCCATTGCTTGTAGATAAAAAAAACTGCCTTGTCAAGCAGGAAGCCCCTAAATTTCTCAAGAGCTGTATTATGTACAGAACGTAGTATTACTTCACCAACAAAAATTACCGAATTGCAAGTTTCGTTTATTACCCGCTTCTGTACGATTTATCAATTTCAAACACCGACATTGAGCGCTCCTAAAATGCAGAAGAGATGTGAAAGTAAAAATATTTGGAAATAAATTCAAAGAACTACGTTTACATTTCTTTTATTTGTGTTCAAATAAAATATTTATGACGTCAGCTACACTATTGGAAAATTAGTTTTTTAAAGAGCACATCGTAGTTCGAGCCCCGCCTGGTGTAAGATGAAACCCAATTACAAATAAAAACTCACACAATGAGGTGGTAATTGGTCATGTTAAGAATTTTATAGTAAGATACGCATAATATTTAACGTAGGTTTAATTAGGACGAGGCGATTTCTAGGACAATTTATGGCTCACATTTCACTTCACTGTTACACTAGACATTTTTTTCCTTATTGTCATTTGGTAAGTATATCTGAACCTTCCGCTGTTTCCCCACACCGGCAAAGCGGCACCGTGCTGCCGGTGCAGGGAGGCAGATAGAGCGCAGAGTAAGTCATCAAGCACGCTTAAATTATTTGAATGAGTTCATGGAGAGAGCTCACTGTTCTTCAGAAGGTATGACAATAAGCCATACTGACCAGAAAAAGGTTTTCTTTCTTTTAAAATGTGCAAAAAAAGTAAAAGGTAAGCGCTACGGCCTGTCGCCTTCAATATAATTGAACTCTATCTTTAAACCTGTTTTTTTAGTAAAGCAGCCATACGTTTTATATGGTAATGCATCACGGATGGTGCATCCGCACTAGGTAGTGCGCATTTACAGTGCTGAGCTCGTTTGCTTTTCATTCGCTTTTATGGAAGCATCTCATGTGTTTAGCTATGAGAAACTTCTACGGCCGGCACGTTTAAACGTGCCCTTTAACACTTTACCAGGTAATCGTCGAATGTTTACCTTAAGAAGTATAATGATTCAAAAATGAATCTCACCACAAATTCTTCGTATCCATCTAGTACAAACATAAGTACAAAGATTTGTCGTATGCTTTCAGTGCTTTCTCTCCACTTTCATACAAATGAGTGCACTGAACGGATCACCGGAACAGATATGGCAAGATGCAAGGACCAATGCAGGCATGTGGACAGCGTCCGAAATATGAAGTTCTACTAACCACAATCCACCTTCAACGTGGTGGGAGGGAATCTGCAAAAGTCAACGATTGATACCTCTGGCACGAATATTTAAACAGCTTCTATCGTAATCAGCTGCTTCTGAGGCAAACTCGTCCGACTTGATGAAGGTTCATTCTGTTCATAGCAACAGGCTGTGTATAAAACGGTGAAAAACCATGTTTTTCTACCCACCAATTTGAACGCAACGAAGAGTGTTACGGATAAAGTAGTGATACCAACTCAAAAAAAGGTGTATATAATTTCGTCTTTTTCGCGATCTGAATAAATGTTTCCGCAGTCGAAATAACGACAAAATAGCCTCGGAGCAGCATTAAAGTGCTATTTGTTCCACCTGTCGCAACTATTCTTGCACGTCGCACCATTCAGACAGAACTAAACGCGTTCGTGAGGATGCTTCTTTCGTGCCGTCGATCTGTCGTACTCGGGAAGAACTTTCTGTTACAATGAAGGGAAGGGTAGATTGATTGATTGACTTGTGGGGTTGAACGTCCCAAAACCACCATATGATTATGAGAGATGCCGTAGTGGAGCGCTCCGGAAATTTTGACTACCTGGGGTTCATTAACGTGCACCCAAATCTGAGCACACGGGCCTACGACATTTCCGCCTCCATCGGAAATGCAGCCGCCGCAGCCGGAATTCGAACCCGCGACTTGCGGGTCAGCAGCCAAGTACGTTAGCCACTAGACCACCGCGGCGGGGTAAGGGAAATGTAGGGAGCCAAAGTGGGCGTGTGTCACCACTGTAGAATATAGTGCCGCAAATGAGCCCGTGTTTTCCACGTGAAACTAATAAAAAAGACACCAATATTTTCTACCGGATGCTGTTTGTAGAGAGACGCTGCACGCATCGAGGAGATATTTTTATCTGTGGTTGCTTTCTGAAGGGTCGCTTCTCGCTTTTGCACGTGTGAAAACATCGCACGTTTTACATGCGCCTCACTTTCAAAATGGCGCCTTCGTCTTTAGTTGAGCGCGCGTCACCCTCCAGCTATTCCGAGGACTCGCCGAAGGAGCATGTGTCGAATTACACTTGCGAATAGCTGTGCAAGCAGTCGTATCGAATTGTGTGCAGTGAGATTACCTACACTCGGCCGTCATTGAAACGTGAGACGAACCGCACTACTTCGCGGAGGAGTACAGGAGCAGTAGCTTCGCCCCCATAGCTTTCTTTTCATTGCCAGAGATAGTTGTCGCCGAGTATAGACGTGCATTTCTTTGTGAAAGAACAGCAAGCATTTTACTTTATTATTTACATAATGATAGTCATGACTGTTCCCATTTCAAAATAAGCTATTGGCATATCCTAATGATAATTTGTTCTTTTTTCATTTTTTGTAAATTTTGACAGACAGTATGAAAATAACTGTTTTTTTTTCGGTTGCTTGAAATTTCCGGAAGTGTTGCATTTTTAGTGCCGAGGACAATGTCTAGTGGGAAGTGCCACAAAACAGCGCACCTATATTTTTTCTGTCAAATTGCATCTTGGATAATTCTGCAATAAAGACTCAAATAACTTACACTTCTCACTTAGACATCTGGTATTTGTTTTAAAATAACTAGTATGACATTACAAGATGGCACAAATGCAATTAACACTTTTTCATATAGAAGGATGGCTCATGTCACACGCGTGGACAGCTGTATTGCCCTCCACCTGGGATAAGTCCAAAAAATCAAGTCGGAATACAAATACGAGCTTTATCAATTTCAACACAAGATCAAATTTTTGAATTTGCGTTTGATCGGCGTTTATTCTGCACAACACACATAAAAAAGTAGGGGGCAATTTCAGTGCGATAGTGCATGTAGATAGGTAGGTAGGTAGGTAGGTAGGTAGGTAGGTAGACAGACAGACAGACAGACAGACAGATAGATAGATAGATAGACAGATCACTATATATATATATATATATATATATATATATATATATATATATATATATATATATATATATATCATGAAGTCTTGGTTTGAAAGACCTTTATTAGGCCCGAGGAACCGGCAGCCGACAGCGGAGATGCACGAACCAAGATGATGATGATACGTGACAACGATGAGGATACATGAGCAATACATGATAATGATGATAATGTACAGATGAAGAGGATTGGTATACTAAATGCCCACACTGATTCCCCCTACGTGAAAGCGGCCAGCCTGGCCGCGGCAAGTCAAGGGGACAAAGAACGTCGCATGAAGGGCTTCATACGGGAGACATGGACGACTTGAGTAGTTCGATAACGGCGATCTGCTGGGGCTACAAGTGGCGTCACGCGATAATTCACTGGTGAAGTTTCTTCAAGAACTGTGTACGGCCCGATAAATTGTGGCTGGAACTTGTCGCACAAACCAGGTGTGCGAATAGGCGTCAAAAGGAGCACTTCGTCTCCAGGTTGAAAGGATACAGCACGATGCGATTCATCATAAACCAGCTTTCTGTCTTGCTGTCGGGCTTCAGAGTTTATACGATCACGTTGGCGGCTCTCTGAGAGCCGCAAAACGTATTCCTCTGAAGAGGATGGAGATGAATCCGCATGGCAGGTAAAGAAAGAGACGTCCAGCAAAGAAGTAGGGGAGCGTCCATAAACTAGGTAAAGTGGTGAGTAGTCGGTTGTCCGCTGAGTAGCCGTATTGTAGACGAAACTGACGAATGGTAGAACTATATCCCAGTTCTTGTGGTGTGGTTCAATGTAGGCGGCGATCATGTCAGCAAGAGTGCGGTGGAATCGCTCAGTGAGGCCGTTAGTTTGGGGATGATAACTAGAGGCAGTCTTGTGAGTTGTGCCAGATGCGCGAAGAGGTTCGTTCACTAGTTGTGAAAGGAAGGCCCTTCCACGGTCGCTGAGCAATACACGTGGAGCACCATGACGCAGTATAATGGCTCGGAGGATGAAGTCGGCAATTTCAGAAGCTGAACCGGTAGTGACAGATGCCGTCTCGGCGTAGCGCATCAAATGGTCAACGGCTGTTACTATTCATCGGTTTCCAGCAGCACTGACTGGAAGGGGGCCATAAAGCTCGATGCCTACAACTTTGAATGGTGTGGCTGGGCATGGAAGAGGCTGTAGCGTATCGGCTGGAGCAGATGTGGGTAGTTTTCTATATTGGCAGGTAGTGCAGGACCCAACGTACCTAGCTACACTAGTGGTAATACCTGGCCAATAAAACCGACTTCGAAAGCGATCGTAGGTTTTGTGGTAACCAAGGTGACCAGCCGTCGGAGGGTCATGAAGTGCTCTGAGGAATTCGGACCGAAGCGATCGGGGTAGAACTGGAACCCAGCGCTGACCGTCAGGATTGTAAATTTTGCGGTGCAGCACCGAGTTGTCCAGCTTAAACTGCGAGAGTTGGCGAGGGAGCCTCGCATTAGGTGGACGGGAACTGCCAGTGAGGTAGCCTATAATACGTCGACAGTATGGGTCAGCCAGCTGTTGAGAAGAAAAATCGTGCGGGTCGTCCGAAGGCAGCTGGTCCATAGAGTCGAGAGAGGAAACCACCGTAGACATTGACTCCGAAGGTGTGTTGTGCAAAGTGATTGCGGAAACGTTGAGGGGAGGCGCTGGTATTGGGCAGCGAGAAAGAACATCGGCGTCGCTATGCTTTCTGCCACACTTGTATACGATGGCAAAATCATACTCTTGTAGGCGTAGAATCCAGCGGCCGAGGCGTCCCGACAAGTTCTTGAGTGTCGAAAGCCAACATAAAGCGTGGTGGTCGGTCACAATGGTGAAATGGCGGCCGTGAAGATAGGGACGAAATTTCTGCACTGACCAAACGATGGCGAGGCACTCCTTCTCGGTGATCGTGTAGTTCCTCTCGGCTGCGGAGAGGACGCGGCTGGCGTACGCGACGACTCGCTCTCGCGAAGAGTTGTCGCGCTGGAAAAGAACGGCTCCTAAACCGTGGCCGCTAGCGTCTGTATGGAGGAAGGTCGGCGCACCATCGTGAAAATGAGAAAGTATAGGATCGGTCGTGAGGACACTCTTCAGCCTGTCGAAAGACGATTCACATTCCTGGGACTACTGAAAGGGCGTACCAGAAGCAAGTAGCCTATGGAGTGGTGCGGCTATGGAGGCAAAGTTTTGTATGAATCGCCGAAAGTAAGAGGCGAGACCTAGGAAACTTCGCAAATCTTTCGGCTTCTCAGGGCAAGGGAAGCGAAGCACCGCAGCAGTTTTCTCAGGGTCTGGACGAATTCCGTCCTTGCTCACAACATGACCGAGGACTTTGATAGATCTGCTGGCGAAATGGCACTTCTTGGTGTTAATTTGAAGACCAGCGCCCGCAAGGCAAGTCAGGACCTCGTCCAAGCGTTGCAGATGTTGAGGAAACGTCGATGAAAAGACAACAATGTCATCGAGGTAACATAGGCAAGTCTTCCATTTCAGGCCACGCAGCACGGTGTCAATCAAACGCTCAAAAGTTGCGGGCGCATTGCATAGACCAAACGGCATAACATTGAATTCGTATAGGCCGTCCGGGGTTGCAAACGCCGTTTTTTCTTTGTCGTCTTCGTGCATGGGGATTTGCCAATAACCGGAACGCAAGTCGAGGCTTGAAAAGAATTCAGCACCTTGTAAGGAATCGAGGGCGTCGTCGATACGTGGCATGGGGTATACGTCCTTCCTAGTGATCTTATTCAGTGCTCGGTAATCGACACAAAATCGTACGGAGCCGTCTTTTTTACGCACCAGAACCACTGGAGACGACCAAGGACTGGTTGAGGGTCGGATAATCTCCCGTTGCAGCATATCGTCTACGTTTTCCTCAATGATATTCCGTTCGGCTAGGAAGACGCGGTACGGACGACGATGCACAATGGATATTCTGTCGGTCTTAATACGATGTGCTGTAGCAGTTGTCTGACCCGGGCTGGATGAATGAACGTCAAAAGAGTTTGCATGCTTTTGCAACAAATCAAGCAGCTGCTGCTTCTGTGAGTCTGTCAAGTCCTTGTTGATGGCTGCTGTAAAGGCCGAGGAAGCAGCTTGATCTCCAGGATGGCCTTTAGGGGAGGCACGGGTAAGAGGCACGACGCACACAGGCTCCAGATCGGCAACGCAGGCGACAGTAGTGCCCCGTGGCAGTAAAATTTTATCTGGTATGGTGGTCGTAGCAGCGAGGACAGCTGATCCATTGTTGAAGTGAGCCACATCTTATGCGAGAGCTATGCCTTTATTAAGGCAACGGGGCGATGGAGTGACCAAAATGTCACCAGAGTCAACGTCGTTGGACAAAACAGTGACTAATTGATGTTCATTTGGGATTAACTTGATGTCTACAGCAGCGACGAGTCTAAGTGGCCTGTAGGTTTCGTCACTAAGCAAGTGGTCTGTGTCAGTAAGATGGACGACACGTTGTGCACACCAAACAGCCGCGGAAGCAGATGAAAGAATGTCCCAGCCTAAAATGAGTTCGTGGGGGCACGGGGATAGCACAGCGAATTGTATATGATGAAGAATGTCGTCGATTAGCACACGGGCAGTACAGAGAGCGGAAGGGCGAATCATTGTTCTCTGGGCTGTAACCAGTGTTGGTCCATCATAAGGCGTCGTGACTTTTCAAAGACGGGTACACAAATCAGCGCGAATAATAGAAAACCCAGCCCCAGTGTCCACCAAAGCATCAACGTCCACTCCCTCAACTGAGACTTCAATCATATTGTAAGGGCGCGCTGGAGGAATTGGAGCACTTTGTTGGAATGCAGTTTGTCCTCCAAAAACTGCATCGCTTAGTTTTCCGGACGCCGATCAGAAGCGAGGGAAGCAGGCTGAAGAGGAGAAGAGGAGCGACGGTAGGGCGATGGTGAACGGCGTCTGGTTGATCGAAGACTACTGCGCAGTTCACCGGATGCTGGCGGAGATGGAGACCGACGCGGCGGTGACGAATAACGACGGCCCTGGCACAAGGCTCCTGCGGTATAGTCTCGTTCGCGTATGTCGTACCCTCGGCGCTCATCTTGCTGGCGCTTGCGGCAAAAGCGTGAAATGTGACCACGATAGCCGCAATAATAGCATGTAGGGCGAGTCGATCGATAAGGAGGGTAGTAGCTTGTGTTAGATGCACCGGGAGAGAGAGCAGTGAGAGGGACAGATGATGGGTCAGGCGGTGGTGATCGAAAGCTCGTGGGAAAGCTTCTGGGAGGCGCGGCAGCAACCGACGCGTACTTTGGTGGCGGCGACGTCGAGCTGACGGTGCCTGATGGTGCGGCGACGGCATGCGAGAACGATGGGAAAGTACGAGCGACAGTGGGCTGCAGGTGGGCCATGTGGGTCATGGACGTGAGCTCCTCCCTGATGACATCCCGCAATGACGTTGAAGAAGACTGAATGGGACACACTGAAGGTAGTGTGAATCGCATTGATTCTAATTCTTCGCGTATAATCACCCTTATTGTGTCTCGTAGGTTTGAATCTGCCGTAATACGGGCCGCGTCACTGTCCGGTTGTAGGCGCATAGACTCGAGTTCTATACTCGAGACTCGAGGCGCTGACAGGTTGTCGCAATGTCAGCAACAGTAGCCGGATGCTGGATTGCAAGGGCATTGAATGCGACGGGTGTAATCCCCTTAAGAAGCTGGCGTACCTTGTCTGACTGTGTCATTGGGGTTTCAACCCGGCGGCAAAGTGAAAGGACATCCTCGATGTAGGTTGTATACGACTCCTCGATGTGCTGACTCCCCGAGACGCTAAATATGCGTGCAGTACGAAAAAAAGGACTTCTCATTAAAAAAGTCAAGGTCACCTTTTCTCCGCATAGTTTTCATAACATCAATTCCTATAATACTTCAGATCTGTCAAGTTTTTAGGAGTGGCTTCTGCGAGTTAAATTTTGGTGGCTGCCGACATATATTTCCAGGAAAACACAGCGCCAGTGATTGTGCAGAATCGTAGTTCTACTCAAGTGACCCTAGAGAAATTCCTACGGTCGCATGCCCAACGTATGCACTGGTTTCCGATACGTGATACTGCCTCGATTATGATCTTCTTGGTGATGGCGATCTTGGGGATTGACATTACAATCACGTCTTTTATCGCGGTCCTTCGTCATTTCGCGCGTCTACGTTCAGTATTTGTTCGTTTTTTGTTGAACTCCATTGCTGCATGCGTGATCATCGTTGTTTCGTGAGGCAAACGAAGTTGCACCCAGCTTTGTGGAAGGAACTGTTAACAAGAAGCATTTCACAATGCGAGAAAAAAAAACTGACATGTTTCCGCCTGTTTATAGATATGGATATGGATATAGACAGATATAGATATGGCAATATTCGCCATATTTCACTTTTCAGACCACCAAAGTACTTTTTAGAGGTGGAGCTCCTTAAGGCGTGGCTACCTACATCCTCAGCTGTATGTAGTTGTAGTAAATAGCCACTAATGGCATATATCTGCTCTAGAGTGGGTACGTGCCACAGGGTATGCGAGTTCAGATGGTGGTACTTGGAGTGTGCACTAGATGGACGCGTGGACGGACTAATGGATGGGCGGACAGACAGGCTAGCAGACAGATGGACAGATTGATGAACGCGCGGACGTGCAAATGGATGGACGCATGAAAGGATGGACAGACAGATGGACGGACGCACGAATGGTCGCGTAGATAAACTGGAGCAAGATTGAACGGACGGATGGAAGCAGGGAGCGGCTGATGGACGCTTTGTCCCACTCATCATCATTCACTCCATGGATATCCTGTGATTTTTCGTTTCTTAGTAGTGACTGAATTTTCACGTCTATAACTCGTACGTGGTCTATCGTTCAGCGCAGGTCGTGCCTAGTGTAAGGGCACCTATTGGAACGTTTCAGTAATTCTACTAATATTGCATGTAACACACCTATGATTGACGGCATGTTGATATTCGCGCTAGCATGAATAATCACGCTGGTGTACAATGTATCGCCTGTACGAAATCTCGACACGTTTAGCGCACAGGCCTCATTAATCCCATGCAACGCCAGCTTTAGCCTCCATACTTGTGCTGCAAGCATTACTTGCTTTGTACCCAATTGTTTTACTCAACACAAAATTCAGTCATCTACCTCACCAGTGTGAATGCAGCATTCATCACTGCCAGAAACTTGTGGCAATATGTCAAAGCTGTCTATTTTCATAACAGCCTTTTCCGAAAAAACCACGGAACGAACAACACAAAATGTCACAGCTTTTTCAATAATGTGACACAACTACTTGGCATTTTACACGAACTTAAGGGAACACTAATTCACCGGTTCATAAAACAGGTAGCGTTTCTGTATTATTATGTCGAATGCCTGTTTACAGATCTGTCTGCACGTCCTGGTCAGCAACATTTGCAAAGTTTACGACTTTATGTCACAGACACCATGTAGAACACTCTCAAATGGCACCGGCATTTTACAAAGGCTGCCAATAACCAATGTCAAGCAATGCATTGACGACACTAATCTTGACCATTTTCGAAAACTTGTGTGGGCTGCGTGTAAGCACCTTTGCATGTGTTATTTATAGTTAAGTACTTCACCCAGCGTTAAGCGATGAAAAAACAACGACTGACTAAAACTCTGCAAGTTTGCTCGTCCTAAAGATTGTTCAATTGTCGTTATATTTGTACTAATAGTATGGAAGGCGGAATTCGTAGTGTAAGCAGCAGCGTGTTAAAAAAATGAAGAAATTGTTGAAGATGTCTATATTTGAAAAATGTTTTTTCATATACTGGTTTCTGTTAGAATATGTGAATATTTCAAATTGTTTTGCCGATGATTGAAGTGTTATTTTTAGTGCTGTTAGGAAAACATGTGTACCACAAATAACAGTTTGCCTGATAAAAGAAGCTTGGGTAGCATTATATATAAAGTTGGGTATTCACAGCAATGTTAACATCAGAACTTAGTTTCCTCAGTAAAGATGCAAAAAAGACGACTGATCCTTGGGCCATAGGAATCGGAACAACACAAAACACCAATTTCTGCTTACAGAATTAAAGCTTGTATTTACTGTACATTGAAAAGAGGTTGCGCAAGGCCTATTGGTGTTCCAGAGCTACAGCACTGCTTAACGTGGATGCATCTAAGTTGCCTCTTAGTCATACATCCCTATGCCGACGACTAACATCCATAATCATTGATTGATTGATATGCGAGGTTTAACGTCTCAAAACCACCTATGATTATGAGAAACACCGTATTATAGGGATCCGAAAATTTTGACTACCTGGGGTCCTTTTAAGTGCACCCAAACCTGAGCACGTGGGACTACAGCATTTTCGCCTCCATGGAAATGCCGCTGCCAAGATTCAAGCTCGCGACGGTCGGGGGAGCAGCCGAGTGCCTTAGCCACTATACCACCGTGGCGGGGTCATTATCAACGATTGAACAAACCATTGTGTCCGTAAGTGTTTCTGTTAGCTCTAGTATTTAAATGTGAGGGCGGAACTAGAGAAAACAACTTCAAATCCAGAAGAGTGTGACTTATTGAATGTTAGACTTGGGCCGAGGTCACCTACTCGCGGCATGTTAGAAGTAAACCACACTGCCCAATGAGAAGGAAATGCAACGCACGTCAACACTTTCATTTGGCTGACTGCGAGTGTTCACGGAACCAGAGTACATGGGAAACGTTGAGTTAAAGCCAGACGATGCCGGTGGGCGTAGCAAAGTAGTTTGGTATGAATAGATCCTATGAGCGACACCAACGCCTGGCGTAATGTCGCAACATGGGGGTGTGTTAAGTTGTTGACAAAACTCCACTTCTCTTGAAAACGCCTCGTGATGGACGGACGCTTAGAAACAACGCGTTAAATGAAATATTAGCAGATACCATGGTTGTGATGCCTTAATGTACTTTACCAAGAACGTTGGGACAGGACATTGGTACATATAAAGGCGTATTTATAAATGTGAATGCATCTCTTATGCGGGGTATGCCAGGCATCCGGCGTTGTCCATGGTTGTGTGCGGGCGTCGGCAGGTGTTATATCTCCCCTCTCACTCCCTCTTCCATAGCAACAGCTGCGGGCGCGTGCGCTTATCCTCCTCCTAGTCACCGGAGCATCTGGTGCGAAATAGTGTTGGAGAGGGTAGGTATAATAATTCAACACTACATCTCTCACCGTATGCTCTGTCTCTTCCCTGCGCCCCACTTTCCATAGACGCTGCGTCGTGCTTCGAACAAGCCTGCAGAAATTAGGCACCTTTTTAAATGCGACGCATTTCTTAGCGAATTTCGGCGACTTTCAGGGTACCTATCTATCCATCTAGCCGCCTACGACGTTTAGCTCTCCTGACTGTTTGAACAATGGTATCAATACCAAACTTGGTATGACATAACATGACTATATGACGAGCATATTCGACTAGTCGTAACATGAAAAACACGAAGTATATGTTCTGAATATCATGATTTACATTTTATGGTCTTGCTGCTCTTGCGGTGGTTTCACTCTCATGACATGTAGCAAAACTGGTATGGTATAACATGATCACACGGTGAACACAAACGAATGACCCTAACATAAAAATCATCACAGGCGTATCATGTAACAACATTACATGTCATGCTCATAATGCACTCTCGGCGATTTTACTAGCGTCACATATACCAAATTGGGTATTATGGTACGTGAATGGATGTCAAAGGCATCTGACTGGTGCAAAAATGATAATCGTGAGATATGTGTAATGTAATCACATCACTACATGCCACACTCATGATTCGCTGTCGGCCGTTTCGCTAGCTTCACATATGCCAAATTTGATATCACGTGACCTCAATGGATGACGAAGGTATGCTGCTTGCAAAAACATGATAATCATGAGATGCGTGTCCTGTGAGAACATGTATAAATGCCACTGTCAAGGCGCCAATACATTTTGACGTGACGCAGTGCGCGTGCTCGCCGGCGTTCATTGCGTAGCGTCACGCCGGCGTTGCCACGCCTTGCGCCAGTTCTGTCATATACTCGCAGGCGTGCGCCACGCTGCTTTGGTTTGACACATACGCATTTCAGCGCGTCTGGCGTCCATCCTTCTCCAAAAGAGAGAGACGCAGTGTTGTTTGGGTAACTCATCGGCACGAAATGCAGCATGTCGCATTTCGCGCTGGTTGCCATCGGGCCTCGACCACGGACGCTGGTCACGCCTGCAGCGGCAGACTATAGAGTATATATATACTCGCGTTTTGCTAACGTAACGTCGCTGTGCCCAGCGTGCGCGCGCGTACGTTACGTTAGAGTAAGTTTTGCCCTTCGTGATGCACTCGAGGCCGTTTCGCTAGCTCCACATATACAAAATTTGTTGTTACGTGACGTCAACGGATGTCGAAATATGTCACTGGTGCAAACATGATAATCCTGACACTCGTGTCATGTAAGAACATGTCAACATACCACGCTCATAGCATGCGTTGGCCTTAGACAAGAAAGGGGGAAGAGAGTGAGTGTTCTGCTGGTGTCTTTCAGGGCTTGCACGAGACGCGATCTTGCGCCAATTAGACGGGATATGCACAGTGAGGGTGGAGACGGGCCACCGCCGACGTCGAAGCGTGACATCGTGTGACTTTGAATCCGTTTACAACAAAATGTGGCTGGGGCGAAGTGGGTAGCGTGCCGTGCATCAGATGTCGAGTACTCAGGGGTCATGAGTACGAATCCCATTGACGAAACTTTGTAGGGGCGAAGCCCCTAACACCGTGCCTCGTATGGCCCTTGGCGTCGTAGTCGTCATAGTAGCCAATTGCATCGAATTGCATGTCACTAAAAAGGGTGTCACAGCATATCAACGGCGTGAATGATGATGTGTGGAGCAAAGCTTCTATCAGTTCGTCCGTCCGTCCATTTATCTGTCTATGCGTCCGTCTGTCCGTTTCGTCCCACTCGTCCTCATTCCCCCAGTGGATATTCTGTGACTTTTTTTCTGATGGTGCGTATTTTCTCGACGTGATTTTCGCGACGGTACTACGTCACTTTTATCTTAGTGGACCCCGGCAATAAACACTTTCATGTTAAAGAAGAAATTTAAAAAAAAACTGCCTTGTAACAACACACAAAACAAAGCAAATGTAGTGCGTAGTAAAACACAAAGTAAATTTTAGTCAATTACCAGATAATAACGAACACACATTGACAAGCGCTCGCACCAATGACGTAGTGATCGCACCTGTGAGGTTTAATGAGATGAAGTGATAGCTTCAGGCTCCAAAAAAAGCCAGCCATACCTGATACCCTAGATTTAAATGGTTCTGTTTGCTTGACACAATTTCTTCCTGGCAACGTTCTTACTTAATACGCGTTGTTGCGATCAGTTCTGGATGAACATACTTAGGGCTACTGAAAACTTGCAGGATTGGTCATGGCGTTGTTTCGCGCAATCACATAAGGATAATCACCAGCGCTATAGTTTGTTCGTAGCTAACACCATTCACTGCGGTGCATCTGGAAATGAGCGATAGTTAATGGATTGACAACAATGTTACTCTACTTTACGCATGTAGCTAAACAAATAGTCAAATGTGATGCACACTCACTCACTAGTATAAAGCAGTGAGGGCAGGATCACACACTCAAGCGAGAAGTAAAGGAGGCCAGAAAGGTCGAAAACAAGGGCAGAACATGCGTCAGTGAAGTGTCAGGGGCGCTGACCAGAAACATACTTTCGTGCTTCTTTGTTAGGAAAAAAAAACTAGTTCGTGGGAACGATATTAGTGTCAGTCACTGATTTTGATCTGTTGGTGGCTCTCTACACTTGAC
Source organism: Rhipicephalus microplus (assembly GCF_013339725.1). NCBI lineage: Eukaryota > Metazoa > Arthropoda > Arachnida > Ixodida > Ixodidae > Rhipicephalus > Rhipicephalus microplus. Next base: position 61,740 of record NW_023610943.1, on the reverse strand, counting down.
TAATCACTTAGGCCCGCCCGTACGAATAAAATTTCATGTGTTCGTACAACGGCGTTCTTGTCTGTCTTGTGTTAGTGCAGTTTCAGTTGCGCAAATAAGCTGGCGCCCATATGAATCACAGAGTTACGCAGTATTTCCCACATACTTCATTGCAAAATACGAACCAACTTAATCTCCTTGTTTGTATGCTTTGCGCAATGACGATGAGGTAATTCAGTAGAGTACAGCTTACAGATGCATGCTCTTTAAACTTCCTTTATTCTGTACTAAAACAAAAATCCTTTCCAATTGCCTTTCGAGGTCAGTAGCTTAAAGCGAACTGATCTGCGTCAGTTATTTGCTGAAAACTGGTTCAGCGGGCTCGTTTAGCCTACAGGCGTCGTGCGCAAATAAAGTACTGCAATAATTTTTCAATATTTCTGCGTTTGTCGTTTCGAACATCAAGGAGCGGAAACATGTCGGTGGCCTGGAAACAGGCCTCAGTGCTCATTTATTTTCTAAATTCTCTGCCAACGTATGTATATTGTGAAAGTTATTGAATGATGAACTTTTGATGCATAATAATGGGCACAGCAAAAAATAGTAACAGGATATTTAGAGTTAGACAGTTTACACGTTGCATATATGAGCGTCTACATAGGGTAACTCCTGCCAATTGTCTGGGCTATAAAACACGTGCAATTTTATAGCAATCACTCGAAATGCGGGATTATTCGCACTACTACAAAGTACTAAGCCAAAAATGATACTGTTTCTACAAAGAGTATAGGAACGTCCTGAAAAACCGTGTCATATTCATTCGAAAGGTAACTTGCGATAACTTTGCGTAATTATGCCTTCAAACATCAAACATCCATGAATCATCGTGACGCATCGAAATCGTTCGTGTAGTAACAGCCACAGACCAGATTTAGGCAAAATATTTTTTTCTGTTGCTTGCATTTCATTCGCCAAACTTTGGTAAATGAGCATGAATCATTGATTAGAAGGGGCTTTTCTAGCATCATTAGTGTGCCTATAAATGCTAAGTAGGGCGTTTGGGCTTAAACAGGGTGTACCACATTCGCTATCCTGGCTGCTAATGGCGCTCACTTCCACTAACTCATTCAGGTGCACATATACACCTCGTAAAATTAACGGCGAAAGAAGACCACCATCGTAACTCAGTTGGTAGAGTAACGGACGCGCAATCTAAAGGTAAGAAAATTGGTCAGACATACATCACAATTCAAAGACTTTGTGGAAGTTAACTTACGGGTACACGAAGGCATCGTACACGAAGTGGCAGTCATGTTGTGTGAATTGCTGATTCAGCGTCGAATGGTAACAACCCACCGAACTCGGAATAGGGACTTCAGCACTTGCTCTAGAACCTTCACATCGAGAGACCACAGAAGGTCACCTACAAGCGACGGATGTGTTACTCCAATCCCCAGCAGACTATTAATGGCTGTAATAATGAGTGAACGACATCAGCTGCAACGCTAAGTAATCATGCAGTGTTTTAAGCAAAGGCATGCCATTCTGCAGGAGGTCCAAATCAAGGATGGATTGCTCCTGATCATTTTCCGACTCTGAGAAAAAGTGGCTTCTGTCGATGACTGGCGGCTTCTTTTCGAAAAACCAAACCACATGAAGATAGTAAGACTAGGATTTAAAACTAGATCAAACAAGTTGAGTTTAAAATTCGTCTTTGTTCTTGAACGAGCTCAAGCAAATGAGCCTATAAAATGGGTCATCTTGCTGAGTACGCTCATTTTTGGAACCCTCTTGTTCTTTTGGGTTCCCTTCTTATACGTGCAAACATCTTTTTTTTTCTTCTCAGCGTAATTGGCATCCAAACTATGACCGGGATCATGACACTCTAACTCATCTTGCAGAAGAGTGGAATATGGGGTGCATTCCCCGCAATATCAGTTCTATTTCCAAGCCAAGGTTTTGCGAAAGACGAATTATGGAGGGCTCCGGAAATTTTAACGCGGCCCTAAATCAAAGTACAAGGGCCCGAAGTATTTTCACCTCCATTGAAAACGAAGCCTCAAAGATCATTTAGATTTAACTTTTCTACAGTGATGTTTCTAGTGATAGCAACAAGTTTTGAGTAGTCGCAAACAGCAGCGGTCATCCTTCCCGGAGCTGTGTTCCCCTGCTACTGCACCTCTTCTCTGTCAGTCTGGCAACAACAAAGCAAAGACAGTGCAATAATTACGCTTTGCACCATCCATATGGTATGTGGGAGATCACGTTGAAGGGACGAGATTGTTTTGATAAATTAAATAGTATACATGGGTAGCAGCAAAAAAAGCAGCACCTTGGCTATATACGCAATAATTGTTATCTTAACGTCAATTTAGCTGATATCAACCACCTCGTTTATACCGTTTATACCTGGAATATACATCACAGGGTCTTACGCTCATAAGGAGGAACATTTTACTTAGCAAAGACTGTTCGAACGTTTGTAACAAAGAGAAACCTTAAAAATAGGTTTACTTTGTAAAGTGCAGGGTAGTCAAATTGGCTGGTAGCGGACCAGTGTATAGCAACAAAACCATAAGGGCACTTTCTAAGCCTCTAGCATAATTATTGAGTGGATAGCATGGTTAAAGCAATAGTGAACTATGTTTTGCCAACAACAGATTTACGCCTATCTGGGATACAGTGCGTTAAAAATTAAGCTCTATAAGCTTCTTAAAATTCAGCACTGCGAGATAAGTTTAAATCACCTCTGCATGCAAGCTGTATAACGCGGAAGAAACAAAGCGAGACAGTAACTTTCATTGTCAGCTGCCCGGTTAAACAGTGAACGTTTAAGGCGACAACATTAAAGAACTTGTTTCTCAAACTTGCCGAAGTCAGTGCTGGTGTTGAAATTGTTGGTTTTAAGCGGAAAATCATCTCGTTCGCGACAAACATACGCAAAATTAAGAAAGGGGCAATTAAAATAAATAATAAAGATTTTGAATCTGATTAAGGACCAAATTCAGGCCCTGTGCTGTCAAGGTTGATGAACTGGGTTCTTCTACCTTGTCTGTGGCCCGAAATATGCCGCTGCAGCGTTTATGTGTGGTTAGCATTATTACGTATTGAATGCAGTGAGGATAGCTACAACATCTCTTCATTGTGAGATGAGCAGTCGCTTGATATCACCAGCCTCTAGTAAAATGGTAGACGTTATAGTTTTTTGCCTATGCCATCGAACAGTTTCCCGAATAAGCACTGCATGGAACTGCCGCGAGAGACCGGGAGAAAATTCTGTTCTAACTGTTTTTCTGTGAAAAGGTTGAGGTCCATATTACCTCGTACATTCCTTAGATGCATCTTGAGAAAAAGGCGAACATCTTCATGACAAACTTTTTAGTGGAGACCGTACTGGATAAGCGCCTGTGATAGAGAGCCAGGAATTGATATATAAGAAATTTGTTATTGCATATACTGACAGTAAAAAAAAGTGTGCGTGTGAACAGTATATGACAGTGTGAACTGCATCTAGCAAACTGTGCTGCGGCACAATATTTCAACTGGTCTCTGTGTGCTATTATTGTTTTTTTTCGAATTGGTAATTTTGGGGACAAGTTTCGCGCCGGTTCTACACACTATTGCGTCATAGCTGGGCAAGCTGTCATTCTGACAGTATTGTTTAGCTGATTATTTGGTGCAGCCACCTTCAAAATATCTGGTTACATAGTACAAGGACCGGACAGAGGTACTTGACATATTAATCCCAAATGCACAAATAGAAATGCACGGGCTGAGAGGGTAAAATGCAGATGCGATGGTACGTTTGTTTTTGAGCTAACGCGATATTTCTTAATAATTTATCAGCTTTCAAAGAGAGTATCATAAAGGGTAATTGAAACTTATTTGTAATCAATACGAGTACGCAATATTATGTTTTGTCCTAATGGAATCTATAGGTTCATGTATATATTACGCTTGGCGTAACTTCACTTATTCACATTTGTGAAACTGCACATTGTGCTAATGAAAGTCAAAGTGCTCTTATACTTATATTTGATTACTTCGCTGACTCTATGAATTCCTTTTTGCACAAACATAAAAGTCTAATAGTTCGTTTTGCAGTTGTTTAAGGGTGGTCTAGTTCCTAAACAGATGTAGGTCTCCATATTCATTAACGCATCTTCATGTACAGTGTTTCTTGTAGAAGTGAGCAAGCATGGCGTTTAGTCTTCAAGAGAAGATGAGTGCATCACGCCACGTCAAAATACAAATGCAAATAGGCTTATCCATTACAATACCATATTAACAGATGCGTCAGAATGAATAAAGAACACATTTTAGAATAAATAACATTATGTGAATATCACTAGCACCGACGAAAAATGTCAAGCAGCTAACTTACTTAACTGTCAGAAGTGATAAATATTAGGTGGTGTTGTTGCATTTATCCGACTTCCCAGAATATTACCAACACGACATTTTTCACCAGCGTGAAATAAAAGGCCCTTGTACCTGTGAAATATGGCACTGTACCGTGACGAAATGAAAGTCGTTGTTCGGTTGTTCAACGTTGGAATATCAGAAAGAGCGGCTCAGACAGAAAAAAAATAGAGACAGTCTATCACGTGCACACTAAGCCCTCTTATCACTTAATGCAGAAAACAGGCACTTTGTTCAAAATTTAGTAACGCCTTTAAGAATGTAATCAAAGCATATTCCGTTTATTGGATGTCTACATGAAGCCTTTGAAATTACAGTAGCAGCAAAAGACCAAATTTAAAAAGTTCAACGGCACAAATTCCCAACTTGAACAAATATCATTGTGCAGAAACGAAAGACGACAAAATTAGACACCAAAAATTGAGTCATAGTGTGCTAATATTTGAATCATGCAGTTGAAGGCGATCGTCAAGATAGGCATTCGACAGAGGGCTTCCAGCAAAAAAAAAGCGCGTATGAATAGTGTTTAGTTTTCATCAATGAATTTCCTAGAAAACAGTGTGCCTGACCACTTACGCATTTTAACCATTGTCTCAATCGTTTGTCTGCTAATGAATGAATAGAACCTCTCCCCATCTTCCCGAAGTAAACCAGCCAACAGCTAGCTCCTACCTTAGTAGCTCTGAGGACACATTTCTGAGGACAGCAGTTCACTGTGAACTTCGTTACTCCTTACTTTTTTTTCAATTTGTAGCTGCATATACATTTCCTTGATAGTTATTCCGTTGGTCTCATTGACCTATTTTTTTTATTCCTGTCCAGCCAGGTATGGCTGGGCTAGCCCCATTCTGCTGAGCTATATAAACTGATACGTTGGCTTCCCTGTTTCCGCGCCTCCCGATACATTTGCCCCTAATATTTAACATGAGAACGCAACTATGAGCCTTACATCGTTAAAAACTTCCTACCTCTCAGCCCAAAATGAAAACTATCAAAATGCTATTGTCCATACTTTGTTTTTGTGACAGCGGTAATATACCGATAATGATTAAGAGACAAGCTCCGCGGGCCCTGCCTCTGAAGTTTTTTTTAATGAAAACAGTTTGCGTCAGTAGATAAGTATGTTAATTCTAAGCTAGTTATACGAATGTTGTTAACGGTGCAGGGTCCAGCTAAACGTAGCGAACGCTTGTATCGCCAGTCAACCTACCATTATATTTTCTTTTTGAATCTTCAGGTATGTTTTCTTTTTTTCGGTGTACGCAAAGATTCATTCGAAAGTTCGTGTCCATCGTTGATGAAGAGCTTAAAACCTTCGAAAAGCCATAAGTTAGTGCGATATTTTTAGGGGCTAAGCTCCCTACGCCATGGGTCGTGCGTCCGCGATGTACGTAGTAGTAGTCATCGTCTTCGTAGTAGTATACGTAGCCAGCTCTCGTTTAGTTCTTGGAATGTGCGCTGGATGGGGGTGCTTGAACGTGTGGACTTTACAACCATGCCAATTTCTCTGGATAAACGCATCAACTGCACTGAAGTGTAGAATAGACCAAAATACTTTCTGAAACCATAAAACCTCGCCACCTCAATATTTGCCCCCATGGTGTGAAAAGCAATAGTTGAGCTCCATCACCGAGAATGAGCTACTCTTTGCGAAATCTCGTGTGTACTAGAGAAAACTACTGTAAATAGAATTGACGTATGAACAGAACGGCACTTTAAGGTAGTATGTACTGAGTGTGCCTGGTGCATTTGCCACAGTGGAAGGCTGTTAGAGAGTATCGCCATCTCTGTTGCTCGGAAACGAATGTTTATTGTGGCGATGGTTTGCGAACTTATCATGCCATCGTCATTACTAGCGCAGTCAAAAACATGGGTTCGCTTCCATACTGGGACACTAGAATTTAACGTCCCATTTCGTAGCGCTTGTGTCCCAGCCATGTTCAGATTTCATCCGTGCGCAATTCACTGCACTAGTATGTTGCAGGTTCAATAGGTGTGATGAAATATGATTATCAAAAGAAAAATATACACGTACGCTTTTAGCAACCCCAATTTTATGAAACAACGTCGAATAAAAACTTCGTTTTGAAATCATTGGTGACCTACATGTGAAGTTAGCAGAAATGCGATAGAATAATATATAACAGGATAATAGAAGAAATTCGTACACCCTCCAGCGGGTGTACGAAGGAGGAAGAAAGTTTAAGCGGAAAGACAGGCAGGTTAGCCAGTTTTTAGACCGGCTGGCTACCCTGTGCTGGGGAAAGGGGTGAGAAGAATAAAAGATGTTAAAAGAAGTGTTGAGAAGAGAGAAAGAGAAATTACAACAACAAATTGCGACAGAGAAAAAGCGACATCAAATGGTATAAGACACTACAGTCTGTCTCTGAGGCCAGTTGTCCGCAAAAAAAGCAGCAAAAGTTTCAAAGCCTTCTGGGCTGAGAATGGGCTCGGCTAATGACCCAGAATCCTGTGTTCCGACAAAGGTCGATCATCCAGTCTATCGAGAATTGAAGTGAAACTGAGTTTTTGCTTTTGCGCGTTGAAATGGGTGCACTCACACAGAAGGTGCGCGATGGTTTCTTCGCAGCTGCAGTAAGTGCATGTAGAAGAGCTGGCCGTTCCATTGAGATAAGAGTAAGCGTTTGTGGAGGCCACTCCAAGCCACAGGTGGCATAGAAGAGTCTCCTCAGCTCTAGATATTCTTGGGGGAAGACGAAGCTGCAGATCCGGATCCAAGTTATGCAGGCGAGCGTTTGTGAAGTCTTGAGTTCCACTTTACTAGTGTGAGGTCACGTGCGAGCGAACGAAATCGTGTAGCTGTGTCGGTTCTTGAGAACGGGATGACTGTGTATTGGGTACCGTCGTGTGCAGATCTGGCGGCGTCATCTGCGTGGTCATTGGCATATATACCGCAATGACCTGGTATCCACTGATACACAATGCAGTGCTGTTTCTCGATTGCTTGGTGATGAAGAAGCCTTATTTTAGCTACTAACTGTTCATTAGGTCCATGGAAAAATGGTGACGTAAGACATTGAAGAGCTGCCTTCGAGACACAGAAGATAGACGAGGTTCCCGAAGGTTCTTCAACTATAAACTTAAGAGCTGCACGTATGGCGGTGAGTTCTGCAGCTGTCGACAACATCAAACGCGCTGTCATAAATTTAATTGTGATGTGCCTCGCGGGAATAACCACCGCCCCTGCAAAGCTTACTGAAGACACCGAGCCATCCGTGTAAATGTGAAAGCGTCCGTTGTGCTTCTGTTGCAGAAAGAGTAATGTGGCCTGTTTCAGGTCTAGAAGCGACGCCTTTTTCTAATTTTGGACGCCAGGAATTGAAAGAAGGGCTTTGAGTGGTTGTAGGCACCATAATGGTACCGGTGGCCGTGCTGCATGCGTGAAGTGCAATAGAAGCACTGCGCAATGCTGAGTTACAGTTGCGCTGAACGCTGAGTGGGGCCTAGAAGTTCGAAGTAAGGCGAGGTGATGAGATGGAAGCCGACCGAAATGTCTTATGTGCATTCTCAAAGCGTCTACGCGGATGTATGCGTTGACTGGATAATCACGCGCCATGTTGACTGTCGCTGCTGTAGACGCGCATCTCGGGAGACCAAGGCATATTCTCACTGCTTGAACTTGAATCGACTGGAGGACGCGCAAGTTTGTTCTTTCGATCCCGCAAAACACGGGGAAGCTGTATCGCATATAAACGAGGAACAGAACAGTGTAGAGTTGAAGCATTGCTCGTACCGATGCACCACACGTTTTTTCAGCAAGAAACCTCAGCACGTGGGTGATCATGGTGACTTTAGTTTTCATGTGGGCGATGTGAGGGCTCCAGGAGAGGTCGCGATCAACTATGACTCCGAGTAATTGGTGGGTGTTCACGTAGTTGATCGTGTGTCCGTTGATTTTAATAACATATGGCCTCATCGCCTTATGCGTGAATGCTGTAAGCGAGCACTTCTCTGATGACAGCTCTAGTCCCCGTTCTTCCAGGTACTTTGTCACTAGTGTAGCCGCTCGCTGAAGCCGGGCACGCAAATGAAGGCGTGTTACGCCTGACGCCCAGATGCAGATGTCATCTGCATATATTGATAGATGGACAGATTCTGGAAGTGCGTCAACCAGGCCGAGGAGCGCTAGACTAATAAGTGTGGGGCTAAGAGCACCACCTTGAGGCACACCACGACTGATGCAATGATGCGTTGTTGTGCCATTCTCTGTCTGTACAAAGAAAGTTCTGCCTTAAATGGAAGAATGTTCGTGACCTACGAACATCGCCACATCAACATCGCTCCTTCAAGTGTCTTTCTCTACACTAAGGCCGCACTGAATTTGAAGTAGCGAAAAATTTCTGCATCAAAGTTGCTTGTCAGGCGTCCCCGTGCACCACGCGTCACGTAGAAAACGCTCGAATCTCCAGAGATTCAAGAATGAACACCCTTTTCTCTCTAGAGGAATTACAAGCGGCCTTGACGGCATGCAAAAGATCTTCATCACCTGGTCCGGATGGGATCACGTACATGGCTCTTTGCAACCTCGGTGAAGCAGCTCGATGGGCCTTTCTATCCATGTACAATGACTCGTGGAGCAGCGGATTTGTCCCTCATTCATGGAAATCCAGCCACCTCGTCCTTGTGCAAAAACTAGGCTAATCTCCTCTGAACTTGACCTCCTATCGCCCCATCGCGCTCACCAGCTATTTCAGGAAAGTGACGGAGAGGATGATTTTGACTCGTCTAGAGTGGTACCTGGAGCACCATGACGTATACCCTGATGCTAAGACAGGCTTTCGGCTTGGGAGGTCCGCAATTGATAACGTTATAGACCTGGTCTCATCTGTTCAGCATCAAAAAATACTGAAACGCTTATCTGCAGTGTTATTCTTGGACGTGAAAGGTGTATACGATAACGTATCACATGAAGCCATTCTGGATGTCATAGATAATGTCGGAATGCTGGATTAGGGGGTCGGGTTTACCAATGGATCCCCAGCGGATGTAGATTCGCAGCGCACCCAATGGGCGCTGTGAACTTCGAGCCTCAAAGTTAGGGGACTGCGTCAAAGTTGATCTCGATGGAAATTTCCGAGTGATTTTTAAAATTACACAGCCCCCGGAACTACATCTGGGCATGTGCTCGTCTCTGAGACCATACTTTTTTAATGTCGCTTGCGTGTATAGGTTAGCTTCGTGTAACCTGTATCACTAGGTTGAAAAGCATGCGATGTCACTGTCTCTATAGAGACATTTAAAATTAAACAAGAGAATTGTTGGAAGAGGCGATAACTATTTTAAGGAGGTCAGGTGGTCTTGGTGGCTGTGCCGCCAAGCAGACGTCTCACAAGCTTCCTCTTGCCATGCAGGTGTTCATCTGAGCAACCATATTGATGGTTCTTTCTGGCCTCTTCTCTCCGCTGATTGCCCAATGCGCGTGCCTGCAGCAATCCTGCAACAGCGCCGTGCCTTCAACCAAAATGCCCGTACTACCTACCAGCTCCCTCGATATCAACTAACCCTCGTGTCGAATCCGCCATTCAACGCCGGCCCGTGGCGACGGTAGGTGTGCCTTCGCACAACGTTCGTAGCCGCTACCACTGCTTGGGAGTGGAATGAAACACCGCAATCGGAGCCTACAATCATCAATTCATCTGTGCAAACACCCTTGACATCGACACTACTGCAAACGCTGTCTTTAAAACCACCTCACCCTTCAGTATTGCGGTTTGGGCTTGGTGGCTTCCTCGAGCCATGCAGGTTACTCAATCATACAGCCTCTTTGCTAAAAAAAAAACAGTAACTATTTTGTTGTGCAGCTGCCAAGCCCGCAGTGTTTGTTGTTGATCGCTTGTGATTGTGCTATGGTTGTACGCTCTCTCTTGCTGCTCGCTGGTGATATCTATGCAAACCCTTGTTCCAACATGTGTGCCGTTTTAGCGGAACAAAAAAAAAAACAGTGAGCAGGACAGTTGAGGTTACTTTCAGAGGGGCAATTTTTCACAACTCAGTTGAAATAGACAAGCAACACCCTTTTGAAACTGGGCAAAAGACTGGCTATGTTAGAAATCAACTGTCAGCAGATTGAACCCATGAGGCAACAGCTGCAGAGCGTGCAAGCCGACTCTAAACTAACCGCTTGTCGGGTAGGGTATCTGAAGATAGATCGAAAAATGTGGAAAACCACTCTAAACGTGAAAAGTTATTTCTTTGGCATACCAGACATTTATTCGAAACAAGGCTTCACACGATCTCAGGAAATAATTAATGAGCACTCCTCCGAATATTTACATTTCAATGTAAGAAAGGAAGGCATCGAGCGTGCTTATCGCCTTGAACGCTATAATTCATTTCTTTATTACTAAATTTAGCAGTCATAAAACAAAAGAAGCAATTTCGCGCATTGTTCGAAAGTTTAAAGGAACTGCGTACAGCATTGAAGAAGACTTTTTCAAAAAACACAGACTGCAAGATGCATTTTATTTCATTTGAGGTAACAAAACTGGCACTGCTTTCACTATGGTAGAAAATTTTACGTATCGTTTCTAAGCAATGCTTTTTTGACAAATCATGCCAACAAGTCTGAGAATTATAGTTATCCCGTAACAAGCGATACAAAAATATACTTGTTCGTGCGTAGTTTTCTTCTGAAACGTGCCCCGCCGCGGTGGTCTAGTGGCTAAGGTACTCTGCTGCTGACCCGTTCAATTCCCGGCTGCGGCGGCTGCATTTCCGATGGAGGCGGAAATATTGTAGGCCCGTGTACTCAGATTTGGGTGCACGTTAAAGAACCCCAGGTGGTCAAAATTTCTGGAGCCCTCCACTACGGCGTCTCTCATAATCAAATGGTGGTTTTGGGACGCTAAACCCCACAAATCAATCAATCAATTCTTCTGAAACGTGATATAATATCCTACATCTTGTAATTTTCAAAAAAGCAACCTTCTTGTGCTTACGGAGACCTGGCATAATGACCACGTTTCTGTCGAGGAAATTATTGAAAACTTTCTAAACTTTGTAGTGCTTAGCTAAGATCGAGAATGATCAAAATAAGGTGGGGTTTTTATCACCGTAAACAAATGATTATCCTGCAGTGTACTAAATGTATCCTCCGAAGGGGAAATTATATAGATAAATTTCAACGTTAGCCCACAGATGCTACTCCATGGTGTTTGCTATCAACCTGCAAACAGTCTGGCTGATTTTCATGACAACCTTTTTTAATTAATTGTATATAAGCCTGGCACCCTTAACAGCATCGTAAGTCAGCTAGCTGAAATGTAACCAAATGCCCACAGTATACTTTCTGGCTATTTTGGTTACCCAAAAATCGACTGAACTTCCGCGCTGCCAAGCTCAAACCAAGCTGGGTCTAAGGATATTTAGACGTTTGTCTTGAATTTTCCCTAACTTAAATGTTCACACAACCAACACGTGTAATTGAGGCTACCGAGAAATCCTTGGACCCTATACTAATCACTCATTCTTATAGCCTTACTAGCACTGACTACCTTCGTAAAATTAGTCATCATAAAATGTTTTACGCTACTTTCACTATTGCTCTCATCTTACGCTGTCCACGTAAAAAATAAAACAATTCGTCGACACGATACAGGCAATTATGACGCATTAACCCGTGAATTCTTTGAAACTTTTCAATCGCAGTTTCATTGACAAGCAGTAAAAGATAACTGGTCTCTCTTGCAGGATAAACTTCACAGCCTTGCAGAGAAGTAAATGCAGACATGCATCGTTCCATCAAACCGACATCAGCCATAATATAATGAATCCTTTAATAAGCTCGACAACAAATTGTAATGTTGGTGTCGATCAGCAAAAATGCATGGGACAGATATTATGAAGCAGAACGCCAATGTTTGAACGCTCATTGCACAAATAAGCCCTTCGTATATCTTGATGACCTACATGCATGATGAGGCCATATGCATGCATGACCTGCATGCATGAAGTCATATTTTCTCACATAATAGATTTTCACGACTCTTATAATTTTTTTAATTCTTCACAGCACGGTTCCCAAAAAGGACTATCATGTGAAACTCAGTTAGCCATCTTTGTTCATGCTCTATAATTCAACGTCAACATTATTACAAATACTGATGTAGTTTTCCTCGACTTTACTATAGCATTTGACAAAGTAGCTCATCAGTGGCTGCTGTTTAAACTTTTACACCTCAACCATCATTCTCACGTTCTTAGGTGAATCAAGCAATTTCTATCGAACTACTCTCAATATGTACAAATAAACAATAACTTTTCTAACCCTCTCCCAGTAACATCAAGTGTCCCTCAAGGTTCTGTGCTATGTCTCCTCTTCTTCTTAATATATATAATGACCTAAACCTATGTGTCTCTAGCAATATTCGCATATTGGTGGATGATTGTGTTGTTCATCGTACTACATATAATCAAGATGACCCAACATTGCTTAAAACTGACATCAATAATATTAAAAATGGTGTGATTGCTGGCTAATGTTACTGAACCCTTCAAAGGTAAAGGTTATTTCAATAACTCGTCGTCGTACTCCACTTATCTCAACTTAAAAAAAAATTGGCCACGTATCTGCATATTACACTGCAAATGTCGTCAAAAGACGATAGTATTGTGGTTGGAGAGAATGAACAGAACGTTTATTTGATGTTCTGAGCAAGAAAATCGGTGAATGGTATTCTGGAGGCGCTGCGTTAGAGTACCTCGAGCATGCAGCACAGGTGAATGAGCGCATCAAGGCACGTCACACGCGTGACATGAGCGCAATCTGGCAGTTAGCTTAGAAAACGAAGCGCGCACGCTCCACGTGCCCGTCTCGGAGGTGATAAGGTGTAGAACGCAAGGCGACGGGTAGGTGCTACCACCCTGTCGTCTTAGCAAAGCGTTGCAAACACTTGCGTTTTCGTGCATGCGTTGCAAAGTCAGCACAACGTGATAAACACTATGGTCCTTAGAATTACTTTTGCCTGCCCTTTCTAGTAAAAGACGCTCATAAAGAATATTGATGTGTTGTGCCTCAGATACGCGCAATAATTGTTTTTAATGGATCATCGTACAAGTATGAACGCTGAACCTTGAGCAATATTGGTGGGCGCTGCGGATGGGGTCAGCCATTCGGAGTATCGTTTGGCCAATTTGGTGCCATTTAGGGGACCAATAAAGGGGAGCAAACAGACAAGTGTACAGACAGACAGACCAAAACTTTTGCGTTGAAGGTCCCCAAGAAAGACTATCGTCTTCAATAATACATGATGATCCCATCACATCATTTAAACTATTCAAGCACTTAGGTGTCATAGACCCGTATTGGTGTTCACATAATAAAAACGTCGTAAAATCTGTCAACAAAAAGCTGGCTTTCTCGAAATGTCACCTAAAATCCGCCCCCCGCCCCGTAAAACTTTTAAAATACACATCGTTTATCAAACCCCAACTGAATACGCTTCTTTAATCTGGTGTCCACACAAAGCTTACCTCGCCAATGTCTTTGAAAACAGCCTCGCATTAGTTATTTCTTTCGTATAGACGTCGCATTTGCAGCTTATCATCATTTCACAGATTTTTGTACTGTTCCCTTGCCATCGCACCATACATCTCGCCACGAGCAAAACTATCGCATCGCAGCGATCACACTTTATATGTTGCTTACCACGAAGTGCGCACTGTCACTTTTTCATCCTCTTCTTTCCCTCGACATCGCTAATGTCACCTACTCTTCTGAGTTCATCGAAGAAGTGTCTGCATTTTTCTCATCATAGTTTTCATTTATTTTTGTAAGCCCACCCCTTATATTATGCCCCTTCCTGGGACCGTTAAGGAATAAAAATGAATGAATGAATAAATGAATGAGTTTTATTGAAAAGCACGTGTCCCATTTCTCAGCATTTTACAAACGTGGGCACGAAGAGATTGGTTCCATGCGCTGAAAGACAAGGTAACACATCTGTCATACTTTTATAAACTGAACACATAAAATAGACGAATAGGCGACATTATCTACAGAACTAAGAAACTGCACTAGACGCGTAACTACACATACAACACACGACGCACCATGGCGATGCATTCTATCCCGTCTTTGCTAAAATTTACTTCGACGCACTTGACATATCTCTTTCTTGAAAAATATTCACGATCAGTTGCTGCAGCTAAGACACGCCTATGTTTGGTGCCACCTCAGCGTTATTGAAGTAGGAGTGCTCATTATGAAGATGACGTCGTAGGCTCAGCAAACATTTTCTGATCTCACATTCTACTCGTAACAAGATCTTCAAGCAGTCTTCTAATGCCTCAAATAATGATACTAAACACTACTACCCTTTTTGCGGAATTACACGCGTGCATTTATTCGAACTACGCCTACCGACACAAAGAAACACCAGCTACGCATTCCAGATAGCTGTTTTTTTAATGAACAAGAATCCATTGAAACCATGTGTGAAGTGAAGGGAAAAAAATCACTCTGTGTCGACAGCAGAACGATACGAATGTGAGCTTAAGGCTTAAATTACGAGTATCATAAGCACTTTGAAAAATAATCAAGGTGCACTTACCAAGCAGCAGCCAAACAGAAAGGCGGACGAAGGGAGCGAAAACGACAAAGCACGTCAAGTGCGTTATCGCTCATCTTTTGGTCGCTTTGCTCTGTTGCTGCCTGTACTTCTTCGTTGCCTTGAATGCTCAAGAATACGGGGCGGGATAACGTTGCCCGTCGCGTCGATGCCATGCTGTACTTAGGTCGCACCTGATTTAAGCCCGATCCTTCCCGACGGTTGTTTCAATCGCAGATGATAAATACGGATTCAGAGCCGCATTGCGGGCCAGTGTAAGCCACTTCGTCAGCCACCTAAAGAAGCACATGTATAGAGCAGTAGAAAAAGTACTACGGTAGAAATCTGCTGCACGGGCTTCCTTGAAGACAGAAAATGAGGTACTGCCATCCAACGGCCAATATAAACCTGCATAGCCCCGACACTTTGGACCGGACTTTTTCATTGTTGTAATTTGAAGTTACTCTATGGAGATTTTTAAATTTTAGCCATAACTGACCCGATTCATCACTCTATTTCCCTACAATGCTCGAGCTCGAGCGTGTTGGCGGTGGGAGGTGCTCCATCATATCCACAGTATTTGCACCACATGCAATGCGCAAGAAAAGTGATGTTTTTATTTTGACTTATTATACAATAAATACAATCAAAATAGAATAACAGCCTGAAATAAAAACGAGTGTGAAAGAACATTAGCCTGGAGGATACAAATTACGCAACTTTCTCGTCATGATTTAGCAGCTCGTCATTACCCTACTACATATATGGATCCAGGGCTGCGCAATATCGCGATAGTATTTCAGAGATACTTTTGAGTATCTGTATTTCTGTATTGAGGTAATTACCTAAATTGGATTTGTAGTTGAGTAATGAAATACTTGTACGAGATATCGCCCGTACCGTGATACTATCCAGGATATACGGGTATCACGTTACTTGTTTTTCGTAAATGAGCCGAGACGTCTTTACAAAGGAAAAAAAAAATTCTGCTGTGACTTTGGCAGTCGGCGGCAAAATATGCATCCACCATCTCTGCAAATCTGGTGAGGGCAAAACTTACTCCTACATTGTTGAAAGGGAGCTAGTCACTTTGCTACCCACATCCAATTGTGCACCTCCAGACAGGACTGTAATGTGTTTGAATGATCACCTGCTTGAGCCTGCCAACAATGTTATACATTGTTGGCAGGCTCAAGCCTGCCAATAATGTAAGCAGCAATGTATACTGCAATTTTAAATTTCAGCACTGATACTTTCATTGTAAGCAGCATTGTATACTGCATAATGTGCTCCAACCAAGGTGGTTGTTTTTAAAATGTGTTCCTTATTCCAAGTGACCGAACAGTGTTCTTTTCTTGTTCTTTTTATTTTTTTGTGGCACCCATTTGAAAAACCGGAGCTTGTAGCGGAAGGCATAAACGACCCAAAGAATTTGGTGTGCGGTGCCGTGTGCCATCCACAATAGTTTTTTCTCCAAAGCATTTATGAAAGACGCCAGCGTGGGAAGACGGCGAGTGGAAGGAGGTCTTTTTGCATTTCCTTTCGCATTCCTTTTCTTTGCTCTTCTTTCTACTTTCTCTATGTTTCTAGGAAACACTAAACCTTCAACTGGAAGTAAGCACTCGTCTTCATTGCTTATGAGTTCGCCTCCTGCTTCGTGTTAGGTCACTTTAGCAAAACTGCAAACCAACTAGCCTGAACCGCTAGTCAATTAAGTAGAAGGTCGTTATAGTAAGCGCCACCATTACAGCGGCAGCAAGGAATTCAGGAGCCTTACTTTCTCTTTTTTAGCCAGAGACACATGCCGACCACTCTGAATGTAGAAGCATATTGCTTTTCTCAATTCGTTTTTTATGGTTCTAGCGCTTCGCTTGAACTATGCTACTTCTCGCATAGCTAATATTTGTGTACACTGCGTGTGACTCTTGCTCTTATACATAAAAATTTTTATTGCAAGTGATATCTGTAAAGATGTCGTTATTACCAACTATGTGCAGTGTTTTGCCTTAATGACACTCAGAGTACGGTGATAAAATAATTAGTAAATTTATTTGCAAGTTTCAGCGTGCTACGCACTTCAATAATATGCTGCACACAATAAATGTCTGTACAGAGTATGACTATGCCGGAATTAGAGAAAAGTATTTCAGTATCTGTATTGCTGTATCTGTATTCCGGAGTACTTTCTTCGTCTTTTTGCAAAAGTATCCCAGAAATATCCCGCTACGTGTCTTACAATTGTGTCTCAGTATCTGTATTTTAGGCTTCCAAACCGTTCATTTCAATTTGTGTATGGAAATACTTTTTGGGTATCGCTGCCTAGCCCTATTTAAAGACCGCTAGCCACTTGGGCGATGCGGCCGTTCGTCAAATTTTGTTCATTTTTTATTTTGTTCATGTGTTCTGAAGAGGCGAAGTGAAGCTGACTAATTTCTCAATAAGACATAACTCGATCGTCACAAATAAAACGAAATGAACTTTTTCATTGCACGTTTTATATAAAAAACAGACATACACGTAGCGTGAAAGTGGCAATCTATAAAATTCACTTTAACCGACATACGGAGATAATGAGCAATTATTGAAGCAAGAATATCCGAACCATTGCGAATATTATCAACGATAGCGAATAGGACGCGCCGTATTTGACTCAACCACGTTTGTTACGACGGCGGGCATAATTTTATATCGAAACTTGAGTACCAAACAAGACCGAGTTCAGAGGCACGGAGAGTCTTGAAGTGATCAGAAGATTTTTGAGAAAAACGGTCGCAGGAAAAAGTTTTTCGGCAAGTTTACTTGTCTTTGACAGAGCAACAGCCCTGCCTTGACGAAGAAAATTTCACTTGTCCAAACGTTGGCTCCATCGACATTCTCTGTTACAATTTTTAGAACTATTTAGTTTATTACGTTCATTTGAGCGACACTTATCAGAAGTGAAGACTCAAGAATTTCGAAACCGTGGCTACAAGGCTACAAGGTAACTGGTATATATAGTTGTGTAAGAGCGGCCTGCTTTTTGTTCTCTTACACTCATTTTAATCTCGCGAAGAAAACCTCGGCACAAAAGAGATGCTCCCCTGTGAGGGGACGAACTACAAAAATCTTCTTAACTACAGATTATGCACGTGTTTTGCTCTTAGCACTGTTCAACACATCGAAATAAAAAGCAAGAAATAAAACAGCACCTTACCTGCACGTTAGCATGCCACAAAATGTGTTAGTGCCACTTACGTGATCGATATGATCGCTCAAATTAGCTGCCACACGTCCGAAGGTACGCTCAGTTATGTTCAAATACTAATTGTCGCTAAAAGTGGTAACAGAGCGTGCAGACAACAGGCTGATTTTAGATTTCGCATGCGCAATTTTAACGCACACCTATTTGTACTTTCACGTCGTAGGAGATTTGTTTGACTTGCGAGTGGCATTTGACTGCACTCTCAGAATGTGATTTGCTGCCGCACACATTTCTCAACACGAAAAACATTGCTTGCACTGCAGAGCTTCCGTCCTTTTGACAGCGCACTGTTGTGAAAGTACCCATCCACGAAAACAACACTGCTGAAGCAGTATACTGCAAGTTCGCCGATGGCATCACTGCTCGTTCACAACACCAGTCTGTTTTCCAGTCGCAGTTTCTGATTTTTCGCCTCTGACAATGCCCAAGAACTTTATTTTCTTTGCTATAAAGTTCACTAAAAACATTTCACAAAGCAGAGACAGACAATAACATGTCGCAAAGCATCCCGTAGGCGTTCCAACGTGGTCTAGCGGTCCTGTCTTACTAGAGTTTTTTCAGCCAACTCCTTTGATGGCGCCACGTGTGCGTTTTAACGTGCCAACAAGACAGCGCTGATTTTCTAAGAGGTAGTACAATATTTTCGAAGCAGCAGTGGACAGAAGGACACCAAACAAGTGCACTTACGGAAACGGTGTACTGCAACTGATGATCTATTGTCTAATAACCAGTTTAAGAACACGCACAGGCGCACTCACAGCAGTACATACCATGAAGACCACAAAAAAAAGAAAAGTAGAAGAATAAAAGCACACGCCAAACGCGTGGTTCCGACGAAATTTCTATGACAGTATGTGGTTATATACCAATGTATTGGTGGGCTTTTTTAAAGGTGACACCGACGGGCAACTGATGAATTTCTATTTTCATTTGTTGATTTCGATTGCCTTGCTTATTTCTATCGTTATCTTCTTGCAATGATTGCTTATTAATGCGTGCCTGTTAGAGTTAGGGCCCAGCCACAATCCCTGCATTAGAATGCCAAATGTTCAAAATCTTTATTCGAGAAGTAACGGTTGTGTTCCGTTAACAGAGTGTTTAGGTACATGCCCCTCTGACAAATATAAAGTTTGTTGCAGGTTAGAAGTATCTTGCACATCAACTTTTCTGGGAATGGAAACTAGGAGTTACGATGCTTGATTTTGCACTAGTGTGTGCGCTTCTTACCACCATTCCCTTTTTTGCACAGGCCCGATAATCATACTGGTGCCGAGAACTCTACGTCAGCACCAGTTTTTCGGTCTATGCTTCGCAGATTGGGCGAACTGCCACGCACATAAGAGGGCATCGCTACCGGGTTCTGGCATTTCCTGCTTGTAGCAGCAGTTGTTTTCTTTGTCTCTCTGTGCAAGCGTTCCGCGATTCAGCCAAGAGATTCAGCGGAAACCCAGAGCGCCTTCAATACAAAAATTAATACAGTAAAGAAGTTCTTGGGGCTGTCATCACTCAATATACCAAAACTTCTGTAGTTTCTTGAAAAGGTATAACAAACCGAAGCATTTGTGTTTGGAAGCAAAGCCGTCTTGAAGGAGACCTGTATTAGCATGGTTTTTGCAAGTCGGCTCGCCCAATATCCTTTACTTTAAAATCTACTCAACAAAAGCTATGGATGTCACAGAATAATAGGTTCGGCAAATTATGTCAGTTTGTGAAGATGAAACATCAAAAGGAGGGGTCTGGCTTAACAAAGTGTGGTATGAAGCATACGAATACGTCGTTGTCATGAGCACGAATTGTTGCATACCCCTTATCCTGAAGCGAAGTGCAGACGGGAAGCTGCCTTTACTTACGTCTAAAAGGACACTCTGGATCTGTGAATACTTGCGCGTATCCCACTTAGACACTTTTGTATGAATCGGTGAACTTCCCCTCTCAGTGGCACGATAGTGCTCTTCACACACAAAGATCAATCAAGAGTAGCGATGGACGCACTCTGCATAAAAAAGTAGTCATGTGTCAGCCTCACGTCAGTATGCTTGCCTAAAAAAGAATTAAATATATTAATTGGTATGCTTGTTTTATTTACCTTTTTGTTGCTCAAGTGCTGTTTCATTACTAAAAACTTCTTTGTTTTCACTAGAGAATTTCTCTACCAACTCCTCCGCGCATGGTCATTGTGTGTATCTTGCATGCGAAATAACCTGTATATTTTTGAATAAATGTGCAGCTGTGTGTGTGTAATAGCGTAGTGTTACGTTTTTCGTAAGAAAAGAAGTGGACGCATATCGCAATGCAAATAACGTGGTACTTAGGCGGACTTGTCTAGGCAATGGCGCTTTAAAGAAAACTATCGATCGGCAGAGAAACCAAACCGAACACCGTTGGTCCCAACTTCTTTTGCTTCTCTGGCAGTCCTCATGTACACACGTTTACTTTTACATCTTTTTCAACAGGTGCTTTATGTGCACCAGCTGCTGGTGTCATCGTTCGTGACATTAACTGCCATGTTCACAATGTGACCTTTTCCTCTAGATTGTTCACCACCAGATGACCACGTATTATGTGCCAAAGAGCTTCAATTGAAATCTTTCTTTACAGAGTGTGACAGGTTGCACTTGTTTGTTCGGACTATCCGTACCATTTGTGCATTCACTCATCCAAACAGGGAAAAAAGTGAGTGCTAGAGGCACTTAAGTATGTTGTGTGGTGGCACGTCAACCCTCTTCCAAATCTCATAGGGGAGTTGACAAACAAGCAGGTTTAGATAAATTTCTAAACCACAGTATATATTTGAAAAAGGAGCAATGGTAGGCTTTCCTAGCCATTTCAGACCGAGACACGTAGTTCATGATGCTATATCAGGTCCGCCCGCCGGCGAAAGCCAGTGGAGCTTCGGACCTAAACACCGCAGTTTAGCTCATGAAACCATTACTCCTTCTCTGAAATCAAGTCTTTTTCATTCTTCATTCACCCAACGATTCATTCATTCATTCAATTATTCATTCAATCATTCATTCATTTATTCATTCATTCATTCACAAAATTTGGTCGGGAGTCCCGAAGCCCCGCTGCTCATGCGGAGGCGTACCACGGTAGCGTTGGTACCGTCGTGACGAGCGTTATGGCACGATTTGAACATCCTGTTGTTCATATTGATATAGAGCGCTCGTGAACATCTTCTGCAGTAAATCAAAGTTTATTTTGGCTAGATGAGACTCACAAAAAAGCCCACCAGCATGTGTATGACTTCGAAGATACCACTGCACACGTTACGTTTATTTTGGCAGTCACTTTTGAAGTAAACATTATTTCGAAAAAGTAAAGTGGACTATGTCATTCAGCGTGACTGCATGAGCCCTCCTGAACTTCACGTTAGACAGCGAGAATCCCCTACTACCCAAGTAGTAGAATCTAAATGGCGTGCCTACATCCGCTATCGCATGCTAATGATTTAGTGTATGTACGCATCAGATGTCTATATATCTGAACTGATTGAAAACACTTCTTATTGTACTTCTGGATGTCCGTATAAATATAAAGCCCTATTATCGACACCTAATGGACGATGCGCGGGGTACAGGCTAAATTGTGTGAGTGTGGCATATATAGTATTGCAACTTGACTTGAACGTGGGAGTACAGTTGATAGTGTGAGTCAGTATCACTTTGACGAGCTATTTTGTCAATTACCACGAGAAATTTATTGAACGTTGAGATGGAGCAGTTTAAATATAATCCCTGTGTTTATTTCAGAGTGTACATGGGTGAACAGTCAGAAATACGGGTATCTTAGCCAGTTCTTGGAGCTTCTGGCTTAAATATTATGTTTTGTAAAGGAAGAGTGTTTTTCATACTATTCTGGTTTCTTGGTATTGCTATGCAACCTCGGGTCGTCCACACAATTGCCGTTAAGACATATCTGAAAAGAAGAGACATATATTTTTGTAAATAAACAGGCTTTGTGATTGAAGCAGCTACTAACTCAAGTGAAATAGGGCATCCATATGTCAGTAATATTAGATAAAAATCACCATCTCCTGATGAAGCCAGCCGTGTTAGGATGCGGAGCAGTGGCGAGATGTAAACGGCACACACAGAAACTTCTCCACGTTGCCTTAAGCAGGCGCATCAATATTCATATTCTCTACCTGACTGAAGCTGCCGGTCACCATCACCTGACGTCAGTAACCCCTGCCATAGTTTAGGTGGAGTAAGTAGAGCTTTCATTAACAGGGGAGTCGTTTGAGGTTTCATTAACTCCCCATCGCGTCCAGGAAAACTCGGTCGACTATGTTCCAGAAAAATTGGGCAAGCCTACAACCCGATACAGCAGGTGCAATAGAACGCGCGGCCATTAGAGAAAGAAGGCGAAGCAAAAGAGACAGATGGGAAATGATGAAGGAGGACTTAGGATTGTGGGGGTACAGATACTGCATTGTAAAACGAGAATTCCTGAGGCAAGAAGCCTGCGGTCGCAGGGAGGTGCTTCAAGCTAGATGTCCCTTCGGCCAAGTGGGCAAGATGAACGAAAAAAAGAGGAAAAGAGATGAAAGGTGTAGCGGAGGATGAAACGAAATGAAACAAAGAACTTATTTGGATGAGGAGTGACTTAAGCCCGTGTGCTGTCAGTGCAAAGGTGAATATCGTAGGGACACGGTTGTTAAAGTATGATAGCAAAAGAAGCTCTTATGACGAATATATAAGGACAACAAATGTAAACTGATAACTAGAATGAAAGAGGAGAAAAAACAGACACCTTATAAAAATGGTGTTCAGGAAAAATGTATAACACAGCCTTGTATAGGGAAGTATAGCACAGTGGTAGGAAAATAAATCAGGAGGGCAAAAAGTGAAGCAGAGCGCATTCAATTTCACTCTTGCTGAGGTAGTGGTCAGGAAAGAAAGGTGAGGGCGAGTAAAAAGTCATGATAAATGGGAGTTCGCCAGCTACATTGTTTCCACAGCCTTTACGCTTTTAGAAAGCAGCTGCTCTAATTTTTTACATAGTTTATGTGACAAAATATTCGGGATCAGTATGACCTAGACTTCGCAATGTCAAGAACCTTTTGTACAAAAATCCTTTATAGCCAAACTATTGCTCTAAGTTAATGCCTGCGTAATGAGAGCGTTCGGTGAAATCCCATCACATAGACACATTAGTTTCGAGGGTGCCATCTACGCTGCCATTTTGAATTTTCTCAATGGAGGTGGCAGCACCACAAGTTTAACTTCAACCACAAACAGGGTCCTTTATTGAGACATGAAGGCTGCAGAACATCGAAGAACAAGCGCCGACGTGCGGGCTCTAGAAACGACCCATCCATCGAAATTCTGTAAGCATCGGCTTTTCAACGATGAATCCATCTTCCAGATGCTCAAGCTTGGACATAAATTGTTTGCCAACTGTTCTCGCAGTAGGATGACTGTGATCTTGATCATGTGACTCGCTGCTGCAATGCGCGTACACAATCTGAGCACCGAGTCGTGGAATTAATCGGGATGGTGATGGAGCAAATACCAGCGCTATGATGAATGTAAAAAGAAAGAGGTAGGGAATGTTCTGTTTCGACTCGCTTGGCAGATTCTGCGCAGAGCTGTTGTGCCGACCACTATCTCCGACGCAGCGCAGCTCTCACCGATCGGCCCGCCATCCATGAACTGCTGTTGCCCTGTAGCTCTCGCCGAGCTGTTCTCCGCCCTTGGACTCCTTCGACCGTGTCCCTACCTTTTTGTTTTCTGTCAAACTTTACTTCTGTGTCTGTCGCTTTTCATCCCTTGTTATGCCCTCCCTTGTGAGCTATTGTGAGCTACTGCTTAGGTGTGACACTTAGCTACAGAAATGCGCGGGCCTCACTCTTTTCTTTCTTTGTCCTATTTTTAAAGACTTTGTTGTCTTTCTAATGCTTTTGCATTCATTTCAACACTGCCTTTAACACCCTTATGAACTTAATGTTATGAAAAAATACAACTTTTTATTTTGCACCTGCTTTTTCACCAGCTCATAAGACTGTGAATGACATCATATCAGATGCCAGCGGTGGGTAACAAACATTGCGAATGAAGCGCAATCTCAGCGGCTAAAGAATTGCAGTCGCAATAGGCAGTGGTTTCTGTTTTGTGCATTCGCCATCAGTGTTAGAGCGCATTTTCTTACTTTCTGCAGGCTTGTTCCACAGTGGCTGCCATCAAAGCATTCCGTGACCCAGCTGGACTCGTTTCCACTCCGGTAGTTTTGTGGAACATAGCAACTCATCATGCAGTCCCAGGTTGTCGATTTCTACAGGATTACAAGAGTAAGTTTCTGTAAGGAGCAGTTTGCTTTGTGCTACTTGCACAGTGTGTTTTTTGTAAAATGTCCTATGGAATAAAATTTACCTGAATATAATATGTTTCCGTGAAAAAAGGGTATGTAAGTTGACACTGTTTGTTTTTCTTTGTAAATTCACCTGGCCATTTATATTTTTTCCTTAACTTTGGAGAAATCTTTTTTGGCGATTTCACATGCAGACAGTCAGCCCCAAACATCCTGAAACAAATTGATTGATTGAACTTCAATTGCATAAAACACTACAAATCAATTGCAAGCACTATACGGCTCCTTGGCCAAATGCTAGTACTAGGCCATATAAAAAGTTGGAGGAGTGAGCCCCACGATCACCCTTACTGAGAGACGTGGACATACCAGCAATCACCACTCTTGACAAAACTGCGGCGTTGGCACCGTTAGAGCCAAAGACAACCATTACCGGGCTCGCTGACAAAAATAATGAGGGGTACCATTATTACTATGAAGGTACACACAGCCGCCGCAACAATGAAAGCGCCACGGAATGTCCCACGGCAGATATCAAGATGGGACGTGAGCTATGTTCACTGCTAAATATTACAGAAGCTGTGTGACTACTCTTGTCACCCGCCAAGGCACCCAGTGTGCCTTCTGGGATGTGGCTATGGCAATCTTATTCGCGTGTTCCATGCCACTGCTGACACCTCGGCAAAAGCTAAGACCGTAGCTACGTGTATTCTCAGAAGCTGCTCCCAAGAAATCTCTACATGACCAACACCGGCCACAGCGATGCAGTGGTTTTCTACCACCTGAACCACTTGTGGCAGATCTCCGCACTCATTCACAGCGTGGCTGAGGCCGACCTCTGCGATACAGCCAGTCTCGCTCTCCTGATAGACTTCTGACTGACATTCGGACCAAATCTGAGCGTCGCCGTGTACTGTGAGCAAAACGATTCAGTAAATGTCCATCACCTGAGCGTGCATTTCAACAGGGCAGCTCGCGACGTACAATTGGCCGACTACCACGACCTTCCCGGTGCCACCTTCCAGAGACAATTTTGGCAGCTGCACACGCTCTCAGTCATCGCCGAGTGTAATGATTAAAAGCGGCAACGTAGCTTTGGCTCTCGCTGGCCGAACGCGAGAAGCAGAGGACGACGAAGTGACATAAAGAACAACCGGCCCAGTGAACGGGCGTTGTCTATAGGTCTCAGTCATAATATATAAATAAATAAATAAATAAATAAATAAATATATATATATATATATATATATATACATATATATATATATATATATATATATATATATATATATATATATATATATATATATATGATATGGCACAACGGGAGCGTTGTCAACAAGGATAAATATATTCATTTCCCAACAGTTTCGGGAGGGGACCTCCCTTCATCAGGGGATGAGTTATATATATATATATATATATATATATATATATATATATATATATATATATATATATATATATATATATATATATAAAATACAACGGAAAGAATTGTAGTTTTTGCGTGTTTTGACACAATATGATATCTAACAGCCAATAATGCCAAGGAATGCATAGGGGAAGTTACTGGACCCAACGCTAATGTAAATGTGAAAAAAGAATACTGGGTGAAAAGATAATTTGCTTGAGGCAAGTTTTTCTGTTTCTGCTCACGGCAAGTTGTCTTTTCACCCCCTTTTCTTTCTTCACATATACATTACAGTTGGGTCTAATACCTTCCCCTATACATTCTTTGGCACTATTGTCGGTTAGATCTCATTATTATTCTGTCAAAACAAGCACAAACGAGCCGTTAAGTATACACTTCTTTCCCTTATTCATTAACGATGGTCTCCTACTGCAGACCTAGTGCCATTAGGTTGTATACGAGGGACTATTGGTCAGCTGCCAGCTCGTAATAAGTTTACGTGCTACGGGACACCAAACAGGCTTACAAAGAATGTGCCACCCTCGCTCCGAAGGCTACAGGGGGCGCTAACTGGCACTCCCACATTTAAAATCCCATATAAACGCAATAAGGTGACTTGGGGGATGACCGCCGTGGTAGCTCGGTGGTAGAGCATCGAACGCGTTATTCGAAAGTCACAGGTTCGGTTCCTGCTCACGACAAGTTATCTGTTCACCCACTTTTCTTTCTTCACATTTACATTACAATTGGGCCTAATACCTTCCCCTATACATTCCTTGACATTATTGTCTGTTAGATCTCATACATATAGGAACTAGAACCCCGCTGCCACTGCTGTTAGCGATCACACTCGGTCATGACTGCGAGCGCGTGGAGAGCCCGAGAGTACTTCAGGTGGGTGCGGTTGGCTGGATCACGGAGGTCAGTCGCGACCACTCGGCAACGTGAATGGGAGATCTGCGTGAAGCATCTCCGGTGAGCGGAACTGACTATTCCATAGTGGCTGTACTTGGCCATGCAGAAAATTTACCTGGAATTTAGTCCAAGTTGCTTTCGGTGGCCGACACTACCTAGTCACCTGGGTCGTTCGCCGTGTTGCTGTAGACACTGGGCCTTGGTTGGTCCCTTTGTCCATGGCGATCTCGGGAGACGGAATTGACTGTGTCTTCGGCCATGCAGCGACTTTGTAGAGAAGGCAGTTCCGGTTTACTCGAGTGGACGGAGCAGGCTGTCTCGGGATAGTGTATGTTCTATGGCGTGATGCGGCTTGGCGAGTAATGTTCTCGGAAACGGTTCACAGGGGTGACTGACCGTTCTGGCATTGTGTCCGGTTTTTTCCAAAGCGATGGTATTTCTTAAACCACTCTTTTCATGGCAGCGCACAAAATGGTGGCTCCGCCAAAGGTACTTGCTGCGCCACATGTCATCGCATGTGTGTCTTGCAGCGTATCATCGGTTGGTTGACTTTTCTAGAAAAAGACTGAACCACGCTTCATGGAACTGGCACGGCCCCATCGGAAGCCACTGCAAGAGCTCAAGAGTTGCACTGTGCCAGCAGGTCTTTGCTGGAAACGACAACAAACGTGTCAGAAAACTAGTCTTCTCGAAGGGCGTCTTTTCACAAGGCGCAAATGCTCTCACGTTCAGTTAGTGAATCATTTCAAGCGTGCACATCTGCTTCCGTCTAGTCACAGATAAGCATGGCGAAATCCATAGGCACGTATATGTTATCACTTGGTAGAACCTATAGTAAATGGATGGTGGCGCTTCAGCGTTCACAGGATGGCCTTCGTCGGCACCTGTCGCAGAACGTATCGCAAAGCTTGGCGTGAAGGATCCATCGGACACAGCTGCACCATCAGGCTACTGCTCCTCGGGAGCTCCAATTACCACAGTAGAAATGTCTGTGCAAGGAACAATTACACAGCCATGATGGTGCCCTTGACATTGGCCGCAGAAGGATGGCTGGTGTGTAGAGGTTCGAGTTGAATCCTGCAGGTCAGGCTTCTCTTGAGCTGTGTACTCAAGGAAGGTCGAGTTGCACGGGCAGGTAGCAGAGAGAATCGATCTGAAAGCAGCTGTGAGCGTGAGGCTCCACTCTACCCATGACTGCTGCGTCCAGCCTTCACACCGGTGCCATGCCGCTGCACCGTCCCGAAGATGGTCTGTGGACACGGACCATTTCTGAGGCTTGTTCATGCTATGCGAACCGCTCTCGCATTATTGGTTGCCACCCAGCCGTCTGCGTCATTCCGAAACCTGTGGAATTCCGCTGTTGGCAGATGGATGGTGCTGGTGGGGTGACTCGTGTGAGTGGCGAGATCACTGAAACAAAGCAGCCGAGCTGTTCTAAGAGCTGTGTGAGTGCGTCCCTTCGCTCTCTGTGTTGCTCAGATGAGCAGGCATCAAGGTCTTGCGAGGCGACTGTATCCAACATGCGTTGCTTGCGCTCAGGGTCCCTAGGATTGCAGGGAACAGTGCGGAGCTCGTCGCTGTCACTGTATTGACCGTGACGCACAGTCGCGCAATGGTACACCGCAGATTCATGGCGCTGTCAGGGGTGAAGCCTGAAGAGGCAGGCATCACGTTCATCGAGTCTGCAGCGGCTCTCGCACTCACACTGTTGCAATCCACGAACAAGGATTCCTGGATGGCGTTCCATAGCGGCCCGTATATGTTAGAAAAGTACTGAAAACGGAACTGAGGCTGTGGAAAGCATGAGCAGCATTTACAAAAGACAGGAGCTTTTGCGTAGCCCTGCCACGCAGTGGCAGCATGGTGTGATGCCCTGGTACCACAAGGTAAACATGGACGACATTGACATTTACACTGATGGTCCGAAAGGCAGCTGAAGTGGCGGCTGGGTTGATGATCACATCACCAAGGAAGCGTGGACGGCATTCCTGGATGGATAATCCCACGCTGCCGACGACCCCCAAGGCTACTAACAGGTAGCTTGAGCCGCAAGGTCCAAATGTGGAGCTGCACCATTGCTATTGCATTCTGTCCTCGTCTTCCTAAGCTTCTCCGAGATAGCTTCTCGCGCACTCTAGCCTCAGTGCCGCTGCTGTTAACCGTCACAATGTATATATATACACACATATTCATACATACGTACACATAACGAACATAGAATGTGCAAGAGTGAGCAAATATGCGACTGTAAAAACTTTTCCTGCAATATTGCGATGAAATCTGGCATGGTACTTCACAATGAATGTACAGCCCTTGCGCCACTGAATGCCGAACACTTTGTACTAGCTTTATTTATTTTGTGACAGAATTATTTACTTTATGTACAATCGTATTTATTGATTCATTTCATATCTGATGCAAGCTTTAGATCTGACTTGTGATTGCTTTCTAATCTTAACATACTTTTATTCGCATACCATTAATCGACACAATCTGGCGTATAGACCAAGCCCACCTCTGAATATCAACCATGCAAACATGATGAAATAGGGGACTGGAGGGGGTTTATAGAAAATTAGAGAGGCCAAGGTACATATTTATAATCCACTTCTGGCAATAGTAGCCGCTAGTGACTGATACAACCAGCAGAAATAGAGACGTTTTAAAATCTGCTCACTGTTTAGAGCTTAATTATAGCGCGAAGCTGACTTCACACAAAACATTGTGGCAAATTTGCAGACGACATCTGTCAAGGGCTTATCATCTTTCTCAAATGTCAACGTGTCTGTGTGCTGTGAACTGTCCAACTGTTCACATGATGTCAAAGTTTCCCATAAACTCATACGTACCAGGAATACCGTCTCATGTCGTAGTCACAGCACTGCGAGAATCGCTTGCTTCTGCCGTTCTTTATAACATAGCTCATGATATAGCCGTCACTCCAAGGGCAGTATGAGGAGTTCGCTACGTATCCTTCTAAGTGACCTTCAATCGTTGACTCATCATGATCGCACCCTAAGCTGGAATTCGCGCACACAAAAAAATTGGATTAGTGAGCGCGAAAAATGCTTTACACTCATGATTTTATTGTTCTTAAAAATCATTCCACTGCAGTTCACCGGCTGGGGTGATGGAATGCTGACCTAAACGTAGTGGATTTCATACCAGCCACCACGGGTTTAAAACAGGTTGTATAAATTTTTGGAACTCTAATATTGGGTCTCTCATAATAATATTGTGCTTTCGCAGCGTAAAACCCAAAATAATAGTAATGATATTATTATTATTATTGTTAATATTACGTAAAGCACTGTGTTCTATCAATTGACAAGCATTGAAAATTTTACTTAATATTAGGGATAGTGTAGTTCTCGTGATCCCCATAACACAAATGTTATCTACCTTAAAAATGTAGGTTGCTGTAGCAGTGAACTTTCCTTGTGAAAACAGCTATTGATGATCGAACGCTTTTCCTTACTTTGCTGCGGCTCTGCGTTCTCCGCGTTCGAACCAAACGCAGAGAAATTGCGTACTCCTCGTTCGAACCGAAGGCGGAGTATACTAACGGACGCGAGGATTTTCCAAGAAGAGGGGCAGTGAGTGCCCGCGGCTGCTCAGACTGACCACGCTGTCTTTCTTTCTGCTGCGTCCAGGAAGGTAATCAATTCACGAATTCATGGTGCACCGGCGTATATTTTCCTCACTAAGCATTTACACTTAATTAATCTTGTTCAAAACAGCACAGATGATGGTGGACAAGTAGAAGCAGACCAAACAAGCCCAGAACAACAAGTGTATGAAAGTCGGCATGTACATCATCTCACAAAAAGCATTGCTATCGAAAACAGACTTCAAGTGAAATCACTCAGCCCGATGGCAGTAAACACACATCTGTTTGTTGCATCTTAGTAATAGTGCCTAGGTGTGGTATGATATACCTACTTGTCCCTCGATCCTCGATTAACGCAGGTGCGTACCTTAGGTGTTCGCAGAGTTACCATTCAGGTGGGAAGGAGGAGGAAGAGGTGAAGTAACTATTTTTCTCAGCGCCTCCCGCTAATGTGTCAGTGTGGGGCAAACGCCCCCCTTAGGTAACTAAAAGGGTCTGCTGACTGCCTAACCCACATGTGCGCATGATTACAATGCAAAATCGCGACAGTGTGAAACACCCTACGAAGACATTGACCATCACTTTCACAAAAAAACCTGAATCCACTTGACATTCTACTGGGCTGAGAAATGAACTAGGAAGCTAATTTTTATCTCACTTGCGTTTTGTACTACAATGATAGCTTCTGGTCTATGACTGGTACGAATTTATCCTGCTAAGTGGCTAAAGCTTTTTTTTTTCTTGGAGCCAGCAAGATTTTCTCATAAAAATCCTTTTAAATTTCTTTATAACGTGATGCTACAAGCAGGTAGTGTGAATTTTCATTTATAAACCCTTCTGCCACCCTACGGGAATCTCTAGAATCAATGTGCAACATTTTTCTAACTCAGAGAAAATAAAATTACTGTTTCCATATACAAATTAGTTTTTCGCCATAGTTTGAGGCTTTGTTTAATTTTTTTATCAAAGTAAAACCCTAAACCACGACGCGGTACTCAATTTATTAGTGCAGATTACTGAATACGTGTCCCTTACGTGTGCGCCATTTCGTGGGCCATTGTGCGAATTCCGATGAAAGAGTTGGGAGTATCTTCGCCAAGCTGCTCACGTGTAGCCAAGCAAGCAGACCCAACGAAGGCGAAGCCTGCGTCAACAAGAACAGGTATTTTTGATCAGTTATCTACGTTAAACTGATAGCAGAAGAATGTAGAGTTCAGGTTCTGGAAGGTTCAATGAGTGAGAAGAAGTGGCACAGAAAGTGTAATTGATGCTTGCATAAACAAAACACTGTTTTCCGAAAGCACCTCGCCGTGTTTGGGGTTTAGGACTTTAGTCGCTGCTGTTACATGACGTGGATGTCAGTTACAGTACTGATGGTTAGACCATGTGACAACATGTTAGCAGCTAGCAATTAAAATTATTATATTTCATTCATGCACTGTGCTTGATTATGCCCATGGTTTGAGTTTGTTGGCAATAAGTGCAGATATTGATCACACTTTAAGTTCGCAATTGTAGATTTTTGCCGTCACTGCATCCCTCCAAAACTACTCTCCAGAAATTTGAAGGATGAAATTCTGGTCGGGGTGGCAGTGATTCCAGGGAGGAGAATCGCTAGAGGTGTTTGTGATAAGGGTCTGGCAAACTTTCGAAAAAAAAGTGGTAGTCAAAATATTCGGAGCCCTGTTCTGTGGTGTCTCTTATGATGGTATCGTGATTTCGGGATGTAAAGCCTTGACTTTTAATATCGGTATTACTTTTAGGTTATCACTACCTCACTCTACACAAAATGAAGGTCCAGTTTTGAGATTATAATATTTCAATACAGACAATCCATATAGGGCCAGGCAAGTGGCATGCAATCCTGTACCAAGTTACATGATCAGAGACACGCAGAAGAGACTCTTCTGGTGCAAACCAACTGGATTTCATAAAAGGGGTGGGGATTCTGAAAAGCGTCTTTGGATATTGCATGATGCATCATTTTACTTTTATTATATGCTCCATGCTGACGGTAATTACAATGCTTAAAGGCTGATAAGTTAACAGAATACTTGATGTATGTGGCGCCTCATAGCTCCATACACGTTTCTGGTGCGTTATTTTGTAAACGGGCAGTGGTGTTTAAACTCCCCTACTATTGTACTGACATGCACTTACACTAACGCATGCCATAAACCCGTGAATTATGTCATCACCATTATAAGCCTGACTACGCCCACTGCAAGGCCAAGGTCGCCAATGTTCCACCGATCAACCCAATCCCGCACTTTGCACTGCCATGTTATACCGAAAAATGTCTTAATCTCATCTGCCCACCTAATTTTCCGTCTCTCCCTCGCGCGTTTGCCTACTTTTGGAAACCAGTCAGTCATGCTTAATGACCAGCAGCTTTCCTGCCTACGCGCTACCTGACCGGCTATTGTCTGTTTTTGCTTATTCTTGATTTCATTATAATAGCCTTAACGCTGTTTTTTTTCTCTGACATACTCGGCTATCTTCCCCTATTTTAATCGTATTCCCATCATTTTCATTTCCAGCGCTCACTGCGTCATCCTGAATTTATGTTCAACCCTCTGTGCGTCGTCTCCAGGTTTCCGCTTCATAGGTAAGTACCGCTAAGATGTAGGTGTTCTGTACTTTCCTCTTTAAAAATAGTGGTAAGCTACCTCGCATGATATGAGAATGCTTGCTGAATGTCGTCTCCCGCGCACATATTTCTTCAGTAATTTCGCTCTCATGTATTGGCTCCTTGCTTACCACCCCTCCTAAGAGGGCGTCTTCATTCACAACTTTCTACATCTTGTCACCAATGTATCATTTATACAAGCGTAATTGCAACACCCCATACTTGTTCCCCTAGTAATATGCAGTCAGGAGTGATTCAGCAAAGTTAAAAAGATATACTGAATTTTCGTTCGTTCATTTCAAGACTCACCTCTATAACCCCTGTCCCATCCATTGTTTCCTGGAACAATCATGTCGTAGCTAGAAAATTCGAAGATCTTTGTGAATTCTCATACATAAAAAAATTCACTCAGCATAAACCTACTTTCTTGCCTGCCAAAAATTCACACTCTGTGCAATGCTCCTCTGCGTAAAATAGCGCAGTAGCGGCTTACAACAGAAAGGTATAAGCAAAATAAATATTATTCGTATGAATTGTTCTTTCTACGATTTTTCTTTAAATGTAAGGAAAGTGGTTTTAATAGATCTGATCAAAAGAAGTCTG
Source organism: Rhipicephalus microplus (assembly GCF_013339725.1). Taxonomy (NCBI): domain Eukaryota; kingdom Metazoa; phylum Arthropoda; class Arachnida; order Ixodida; family Ixodidae; genus Rhipicephalus; species Rhipicephalus microplus. Next base: position 28,047 of record NW_023610943.1, on the reverse strand, counting down.
CAGCAAGAGGCAGGAAATTCTCATCATCGCACTGTAATTCAAAACGAACCTTTACCGCGGTGCTCACTTTTCTGTGTAATATGTAAGCACTATTTTGCGAGTCAAGACATCCCACCCACTACACCAATTTCTGTGGCATAGTGAGTGAACGAAAGAAAGAGAGATCGAAGAAGAGACATTGGAACAAAAAAAGACAGAAAATCTTCGTGTGAGACGTTACCTCACGACGCGCCGCGATTCGAACCCTTGCATCCACGATCCGAACGCCTAACCACTCTACTCACATTCACCCTCACTAAGCAGGGCATAGCCTTGTGTTGTTTCAATTAGCAAGTAGGAAGATAACGGTGAGGGTGAAGAGAAAGGGAAACGGAGTAATGCACAGCAGACCGAGAGTAGTAAAGAGATACACTGAAAAAAAGAAGCGGGGAAAAAAGAGAGCATCTAAGAACTCGAACGGAAAAAATAGAGAAAGAAATGTAGAAAGTAAAGGATAGCAAGTGAAAATAGAGAAAGAGAGGGAGAGAGAGAATAAGGTAAGAAAAAGAAAAGTACAGAGAGAGATAAAATAGAAATAAACAGAGACAAAAAACAAAACAACAATGAAAATAAAGAAGAAGAAAGAACGGGTTAAGAAGAAAAAAATTGCCCGCAGCTTCCCTCGGGGGAACACTGAGGAGGATGCGGAGCATATAATTGGTTAACGGGGTGTTAAAGTGCGACTTACTTGGGTCGATTGCTAAATTAGTTAACGTGGTTGTGAAATGGGGTGTTAAATTGCGACTTACTTGGGTCGATGGCTAAATTGGTTAACGTGGTTGTAGGAGGGGGTGTTAAATGAGTGAACACGTACACACGTATGCGAAAGGGCGGCGCTGGTCGAAGGGACGTCGATCATTGTGTTTGTGGATTCGTTGGAATTCATTTCACCGCGACCTTGGACGTCGACGCGCCGTACAAACCAACCGACGAGCGGCAACTGAGCGAGCGAGCGCCGACCTTCAGTATATATACAGCACGACGGCGCATACACTGTCAGCTGTTGAATGTTCTCGAAGCGCGACGCCACATGCGCGTCCACTGGAGAATCAGGAGAATTGTAGATGTCGAACGCGGTGTGTAGAGGAGGAAGGGTGCACAGATGGTGGAGGAGTGAAGCGCGCGCGGTGTGTAGAGGAGGAAGGGATGCACAGATGGTGGAAGAGTGGGCGACGGCGCGACGGCGCATGCGCGCGCGTCAGCTGTCGAATGTTCGAGAAGCGGTGCGGACGGCGCGGACGGCGCACTACAAGGCGCGAGTATAAGATGCTTCCGCATCTAAAAAAAGAAAGAAACATGGCGGCCTAGCTCCATACTTTCTTTGCCCCCTTGGAACTACTGGTGTGAAGCTGCCGTTGAGCTCCAACGTCTGTTTAGCCTTGCGCCGTCATAGCAAGTCACACTCACTTTTTTGTCTATTTTCGATAAGAATGACGTAATTTATTTTAGTTTTTTGCAGAACAGAAGGTACCAATTCCTAGCGCTCGTACCTGCATACTTACCCAGTAAGGAAGTAGACCAGATCGAATTCGACGTATAAGGCACTTCTTGCCACAACATAGTTCTTGACCCCATAAAGTGATGGAATGGCATCGATGCCATTTCCAAGGTACTGGTAATACTTGTTTTCTTCTGTCTTCTGCAAGGAAGAAACCATTTGTGCCGCTCAAGCTGTCCTGACATCACTGAGCATACTTTTTAGGTAATTGCGTCCGGCATTGGCTTACCGATGAACGACCGACAAGGCCAATAGACGACGTGAAGCAGCGCCGTTTAGTGATGGTGTCAAACGGGTTATAGCACAATAATCACGTCATACCTTTTGAGGATGCGTTACATCATGAAAATGACATGGTCCAACCACGGTACATCGTCGCTTGCTAACTTGAGTTCACGCGTGCTATATCTGTTCGTGATAGCTAAATCAATGCACTCTGTCCTATCTGACTTCTCTTCCGAAACGTTCTCTGCACAAAGAAAGTAAATTTCACAGAAATTGCGCACAGTTGTTACCTTGTATCCGTCACGGACACATGAAAGGCATAAAGTGGGAACTTCGCACGCGCTTTGCCGGACAACAAACAGCACACAACTGACAGAGAAACCTAGACTCCAAAGCTCTTCGCCCCTAAGAGGTTGATGAGACGTAAGTCATTCGAAAAGAAGGAGCCTTTGTCGATGACCCCGCTGGCCTTAGCCTTTCTTTCACTCACGTCAAGCAGTGCTTGCTGGAGGGCCTGGTCCGAGCTAGACAGCAGCACCTCCTGCTGTTTCAACCTGTGCGCGAGTATCATTTCTGGTACAGGTGTAAGGGGTGATATACGCAGCCTTAGTTAATGTTATATGGCGTGGGACTCTCTTCGCAGCAGGGCCTAAACATCTGTAGCACGTTTTAAAAGGGAAATTGAAGTGCGTAGGCCAGAGCTTGTGCACTAACATTTCTAGTAGCGACACTGGCAAGTTTAGCTGACTTCGAGATCCCAACGCATTACGCTAATCATAAGCATGCAGTTGCGATGGCCATACTTTCAAATCAGCGCTTTACCGGAGGAGCGTACAAAGTTTTTCACAAACAATTAAGAAGTGACAATGTCATGAGTTAGCAAAAAGTTAAGGTATGGCCTATGCTCACCAAAGGAATTATACAGTGAAGAGTTTTGCAATAATCACTAGCTTATGCTACGCTCGAATTATTCCGACGAGGCTGCATTTTGTCTAATGATTCAAAATTTTTGATGGCAGAAAGCTACCTATGGACTGTTTAGCTTTTAAATTAGGAAGCTACTGAATGCGGCACTAACGTTTTGCAGATAATGAGGACATTTTCAGGACATTGTGGATATTCAGGACATTAAGTCTCGAGCTTACCATTCATCCTTCTCTTTCTTACTTCTCTTCATTTCTATCTGTTTCATTCTATTATTCCCCATTTCTCTCACCCCAAGTGTAGGGTAGCCAACTAAGCTAAGCTTGGTTATCTTCCCGGATTTTCGTCCTTATTTCTCTCTCTCTATCGCTCAGTGCATTAAACTGGGACGTCATATGCAAGGAGGAAGAGGAGAAAGAAAGTTTAAGCGGAAAGACAGGGAGGTTAGCCAGTTCGTAGACCGGCTGGCTACCCTGTGCTGGGGAAAGGGGTGAGGGGAATGAAAGATGTTAAAAAAAAATGTTGCGAAGAGAGGGAGAAATTACAAAAAAATGCGACAGAGGAAAGGCAACATCAAAGAGTATAAGACACTAAAGTCAGTCTCTGAGGCCAGTTGTCCGCAAAAAGCGCAGCAAAGCTTTCAAAGCCATTTGGGCTGAGGATGGGTTCGGCCAATGACCCAGAATCCTTTGTTCCGACAAAGGCCGATCGTCTAGTCTATCCAGAGCTGTCATATGCAAACTTATTTATGTAGTTGCGATCTGCCATAGCAACATAGAAATAACATAACCATGACACATCTGTTCAACTTGAAAGCTAGGTCATCAGCTGTTGCTAATTCTTGTAAAAATTACCGCTGAAGTTATGAGCTATGTTCTGAATAAAGAAACGTGACAACAAAGCAGTTCATTCATCACATTACATTGCTGAATCACAAAAATAGGCCATGCATCTTTGCAAACATTTGAGAAGCATAAACTGCTTGGCGAGTAGATAACTTATTTTAACTGAGTTGCGCGACAAAATAGAAGTGGGTCCTCTTTTCGTACTTTAATTTTTCGCGCGACACAGTTAGGATTTATATCAACACTTGTGTTCTGCATCTTTACAACCACTCTTGCGTGGACATCTTCCTTTCAAGGTTATTAAAAATTAGAATTGCGAACCTCAACGAATTCATACGGGCTAACTTACGTTGCTGATTTCGATGCCCCTTAAGACAGGCTCTATCCGAGGGTGAGTAATAGTGCTGTAGCGTAAGATCACCTGAAGGGCAGAAACAATTTAAATGTTCAAGTTGAGGTGCAGGAAACAATCGTGTATTTATCTATGGTGAATGTTACTTACAACGTGAAACACAATGAGGATGTATTTTATTAAGCCGTATTTATCCTTAAATCCAGCGAAAAACACCGAGTCACATGTTATGAGAACTTCTGGATATATAACTTCCACGTTGAATTTAGCTACAGAATTAAAAAAAGAACATGATGTCAATAAATCGACACTTCAGTTAAGTTTTACTTTACTCACATGAATCATAACCAACACGTCCATTGGTGGCACGTTCCGTGATATTAATTCTGTCCTGGACAATCTTGCCTAAAATGGGACGACACAGTTCCATGTTAAAATGTTACTACATTTTATCCAAGAGCGAACAGTTGTTCGCTAAATCTAAAAGAGTTTTGCACTGGTTTCTCTATTCTCTATGACAAGCCTTGGTGCAGGAAGCATCGAGAGAGTATGTTCGTATAACTTCATGATTAATGTATTTATTTCATTTCAAGCGATATAGTTGCATCATTCATTCACCTCCGAAACTCCGCTTGCAATTACAAAAATAACTGTTGACAATGTTGACCTGTGAATCAACCACCTGAGGTCACTGGCATAGCTGAGGATTCCCTTAATTTGCTTTAGTTCCTGGTTACATCGTGTCACTCAGAAGCCACACCGTAGCGCAATTGAAAACTGTGTCTCTTGTATTTTCAACTTCTAACATGATCTGGCAGTTATTCGTATTTCACATGACATATTGTCCCGTATATGCAAGGAACAAAACTTCGTGAGCTCGTTTTTTCATGTTAAAAACAGTGTTATTGAGATTAACAGATATTCAAGGTAATAAAGTATAGGTGATGTTATTTGTAGTACTTTTAATGTTTAATAGGCTACTTGATGGTGGTTCATGATTCCTTTTTGAATTGCGGAGGAGGAGGAAAGAACGGGACAGGAGTACAGGATAGGTGGTGCACACACTCACAACAGCTTTATGGCAACTTTCGAAACGTTAAATATAGCTAGGTCAACATTGAGATATTAAGGATGAGTTGAAAGGCAGGACATTGCGAAAACAAATACAAATAAACACCGACAAATTTTCTGCAGATCAGCGTAGCTCCCTTTCTAGCTAATTATTTTCAGTGGATATGTGGTTATAATGGTAATAGTGGCAATGATTCCGCAGACAATGCGGCCTTATGAAGAAGAGCACACCCTTCCGATTTAGGTGTCAAGCACAGACGCTGCAAGGCAGTTTCTCACGTGGAACGTAGTCTATGTCCGCTAGAATGGGACACACAAAGTATAAGATATACGAGACTCTATAAAATAAATCCTGAACTTTTACCTTCAATAAATGATGCAAAAATTAACCTCAACAAAGGCTGGGTGGATGTCGGAGTTCATTTATTGAAGGTCGAAGTTCAGGAATTATTTGATGGAGTAACTCTGACCTCCATACGGCCTTCGTTGAGGTTCATTTTCGCATGTTTCACGGCTTTCGTGGCAGGTTGCCTTTATCAAACAATATATAATCTTAATTGCAGTGACGGACAGTGCGGCTTGCGAAGACTGTGGCACCGAAGAAGACATCAACGCCTTTTTAAGTGGTTGCCCTCGTTTTGCCTCCGAGAGTGAAAATATTTCTGACCAGTTGCGACAATAGGATGATTTGCCACTCCTTGTGCCGATGTTGAAGGAGCACCGCCCTCGTCTTTCTTCATCTCATAAGACAGTAAAAGCTCTCTTGTGATTTCCGAGGACTAAGGGCTTATGTGAACACCTTTGGCCTTTGCATAGTACCACCGCTTCATACGCCTCTGCCCATGCAGATGCGTACTACCCTTCTTTATTCCCCCAACGTATATAGCCAACCGGCCAAGTGCCACGCCAACCTCCCCACCTTCTCTCTTGCTGTTCTTTCTCCTCCTCATTTCTGCCATCGTTAAATGCAACTAGGCTGTGCTGGTGCATATGACGGCAATGTGAACTGACATGGAGATGTGATTTCTTCAGGCTCCAGTAATGATCCGGTATTGCCCGACCTGTTTCTGGCAGAGGGCGCTCGTAAATTGACACAAGTACACGATCTTGACATGAGCATGTTCCAGATACGGGTATGACCTTTAGTGTTTGAAACTAGGCGTTGTACGTAACACCAAAGATATTGTCAAAAGCGTTCCAAACCGAACATTCAGGTCTGAATTTTACCCCCAGTTCGCGTGCTTCCTCTTCTGTGATCGCTTTATCGTCCTCGTTTATTCAGCGGCCGCCCAACAAGAAATCACGAAATTTTACCCTGCCAACAGTTGGTGAAAAGGCTGCCTCTGCCATCATGGTAAGTTCCTGTATTATGGCCTTCACTGCCGTGAGACGTGTCTCTCTGCACTGCATTTACCGTGAAGAGAAGCCATTCAGTCTAGTTGTGCGCATTCCTGGAAGTAAATTTTGTGACAACGAACTGTGCATAATTTTACACCATCGCGTGAGAGCTTTTATTAACTTACGCTGAAGACTGACTGACTTTCCTTTTCCTTTTCACGTTTAATAACTTGAATGCATGTTCAACGGGCCTGAAGCCTACATCTTCGTATTAACTGGAAAGAAATCATCTAAAAAAGTATGAAACGAACGCTTGCGTCAATTTTCATATGTACGTGCCATCCGGATTACCTACACAATGGAGATTTGCGCTAATATTTTTAACTTGCACCTACAAAGTGTCACGCAACAATAATATGTAGTTTTCCGCATTTTCATACATATTTAAATATCTACGCAACCTTTACACACAAAAACGCACGCCTGTTCAACTTATATTTAAATAAGCATTTAGACAATTTCAAAGATATTCAGCGAGCCATCACAAGAAGCACAATAGGCTTCAGAGGTCCCATGCATTCAATGTTTCAAGAACAGCACTCATCATTTAGAGCTACAGCTATTGAACGTGTACATGGTGTCAAGTTTTCTATATAACATTCACCAACGTCCACTGCATTGTTCATTATTGCCTGCTGACCTCGTAAGGCCAGCATCTGTACAACTAATTAATGGCACAGCAATTCTAATCCCTGGACTTCAGCACTGCTCCGGTCCCTGCCCCGTTCGCTTTTATACTGACTCATATTCTGGTACACTGGTTGCCATCATGCTTTCCATTCTACTCGGACTACTTCATCCATCTTAATGTAAATGAAGAGTACCATCCACCATCACACTTGGTCTTCATCTCTAAGTACTAAATTAAACACGGTTCATGGCCAGATATTCACTATCATGAATGAAAACAGTGAAAACATAGGTGATCGTTATACATACCATAAAATTTGTCAGACTTTGAGTCTTCAATATTGTCCACAATGTGAGCTTGGTCTCCATAAGTAGAGCGCTCACTTGCTTCAATAGGCCGTATTTTCAAGTTTGGTCCGACAACGCCTTCCTGCATGTATATAAAATTTGAAAACATAAATTCCTGGCCTTGAACAAAAGAGCCTAACTTGAAAACACCTTCGATATACTTCAACCAGAGATTGATCGCACGATTCTTCCTGTATTTGCGTCGATAAGGTCGAAACTTGAATGGAACTTGTTTTGTGTGCCTTACTAATGTATGTATTATACAACCCTGTAACTATTCAGGGCCACCAAGCTAGTAAAAAACGAAATTCTTGAAGAAAAGCGGGATATTTTGTTTATGCAAGACTAGCTAAAAGCTCTCAACTGACAGCTTTATTGAACATCTGTGGCCCGATTTGACCGCAAATTTTATTTAAATGCAATCTACTCATCTATAGTTGTTTTTTGGTGGGATAAAGTTGGTGTGAGGACTTGCGCCCACATGCCTTACGAGAATTTTATATATGCCCCCCCTTTTTAAATAAGACGCACTACCCTGTTATTGGCCTAAAATTCTACAACAATAAAATATTACGTTGCCTCTGCAATGAAATGTAGTATTATTTGTTTTAAAAAAAAGGGAAGAACAGTTCTTTTCTTGAAATACCAGTGGAGAATTTTTCACCTAATATAGTCATATTCTACCTCATAATGATTGCTATTTCAGTGGGAATCATGGGACATGCTGTGAGCCTTATTGAATTCACTATGGATCCACCTGAAGCTGTGCTGCCACTCTTTTAGGAATGGGAAAGCTGTGAGTTGACTACACTGAACTGGGAGTGAAATAAAGCAGCAGTTTACAACAGAGGTGGACAGGGCACAACTAAAAAACATTTTACGGACAAATGCACATATACACGTACCACATCTCCCATCATGCCGCCACCGTAATCACGGGTATACGCACCATTATGGCGTGACGCATTTTATTTTTGTGACATACTATTCTAAACGATTAAGAATTATACACTATATATCGGTCCATGTTACCACGAAACCTGTATATATGGCTTGGTGAAACGAAAATTCGTCTGTCATGACGTTTATAGAAAATTTTCTTTTGGCTTCTCCATGAGTTACGTCGTTACCCACATCGTACCCAGGTGCACATATGATTGGCTGTGCTATCGATGTCGTCATTTATCCCGTCCTAACCGTGTTGCCGACCTCGCACGCAGCTGTTTGAGCTCGAAATATCCACGTGGGTAGGCCACTCATTGTACGAGCTTTCGAACCGCAGAGAACTTACGAAGAATAGCACCGACAGTAGAACGGTGAGAGAATTCGTTTCGCCGGACCGATGCTGCAGCCTGAGCTCAAGAACATGCCTGGGTGGAGAAGAGCAAGCCGCAACTACGTACCGGGGATCCGGTAAACCTACAAGCCGAGCTAAATAGCGAAGCAAAACGCTCGCACCAATGTCGGACGAATGTTGCTGACCGCGACAAGCTCACGGATGCGACAACGGCGAGCCGAACAAGCGGTGGTGTGGTCAGAATAGCTTGAACGTAGCAATGTCGGCAATGCGTTCCTTGGGGCCAACGTTGTTTTTTTCTATGGAGTTTTGCTATCGGCACTTGAGCTTCGGCGGCAGCGTCCAGGACAGCCTGTTCCAGCATGATTTAGCTACGCTCCTTGACCATTTGTACGAACTTTTTTGGCAGACACTTTTTTATTCAACGTTAAGCCAGCATAATAAAAGAACATCTGTACTGCCACAACAGTAATAAAAAACCAAGGAAACGAGTATTCTATTGATCAAAATCTTTATCGTAAAGTTTAAAAGTTTAGCCTAGTGGATTGCCACTTGCTTAGGATCAAAGCACACTCCATTCTCATTTTATTGATGTAGTGCCAGGTTCACGAAATGATGTGCTGGTATCACAAACAACATACGTGCATTGCATAAAGTGCACAGTGTTCTTTTTCGCCATTGTGCAGCACAAGATACATCTCATAGCTGTGTAATTAAAGTGCTGTTGGGCTAGTGGCGCCGATGGTATGAAATGAAGCCGTGAGCGAAGTCAAAGTAATGGTCTTGCACAGACCTGTCCCTTGACTTTCCAAGCGACCTTGGTCCAGAAAAAGTAGTACAAATAACAGTTTTTCATTTTTATATTCGGGTTGGGGTTTATGACGTGCATACCAATATCTAAGCATTCAGTCATAAAAATACGGAGCATACATTTGAGTACAAAAAATGTGTATTTTTTGACGCCTATATATTGTAATAGCACAAGAACTATAACGTTTCTCTCAAGCTCAATGTTCAGAAAGGAGTGAACATGAAATAAAACAAACAAACCTTCACAAAACAAGCAAGTGTGAGCTAACTCTAGGCTGACACTTGAGACAAGCTGCTTGAACAGAAAAAAGAACTAAAGCCTCAGGTAGAGTACAATGCGAGTGCACTTGCGCTGTGTTGCACTTTGGTTTTCGTGTGTCTTCGTGCTCAAACAGCGAAGAGCGTCAACCATGTACAACCAAATAGCCTTTGATAAAATGTTTTAGTCTTGATATTATTACTACTAATAGCCAATACTTTGGCCCTCCCAACTCAAGGCATCCTTCTCATTCCTGGAAGGCTACTGATCGCTTCCAACATGAAGTTTATCGCAAACATATGGCGAGCTCTTTATGAAATCTGTAAAGCCATAGTTTCTTTATTAAAAATTATCTTACCTCAGGAGCACAGTGCATAACAATTAGTGGAATTATCTATGAAATTCAGTGAAGTAGACCAATGCGGAGTGTCTGAAGGATCTATTCAAAAGACTTGTTCACCTTCATTATGATTTATAAATATTGCGAATATTCAATCTAAGTTTGTTTGGAAGGTGTTAGCAGAATATTGAATTTTTGGGTAGCTTTCAGACTTAATATACATACCACTCGCAGCAAGCCATCTTTTTCAGTCATGGCGACAGATGCCAGCTGTTGGGCGTCGTGGTACAGATCTTGCTGCAATGCTTCGACATTGAACTGCAGATGCAAGAAATGTATTTGTTTAATACCGCCTCTACGCATTAAGACAAATTTTTCCTTAGTAAAAGCTTTTTCAAGATTGGTTAAAATGCTGCCTTTTTAACTGTGTGTTAATGACCATTGTGCTTTTTGTAGTTCTTCTTTTTTGGACCAAAGAGAAATATTGGCGCAGCTGCCTATATTTGACAAAATCAATTGTGATACTGCACGAAACTCCAGTTATAGAGAAACAGGAAAGTTACACGACAAAGTACGATCTAACAAAAAAACAAATGTAAACCACACCAATTCAGTAATTGAAGTTGCTTTGTGCTCACACACTACGTACAACATAAAACAGTAACAGAGTACCTTAAAGGCGACGAAAGCTTTCATAACAAAGGGTGGTCTCAGGATATTTTATCATACACAAAATCTATCAATTCGTTGTGCTTCGAAAATTCGCAACTGAATCGGCACTCCTGGCAGTTGGATGAGATGCATGGCATAAATGTGGTAAGTAGGCACGGTATAACGGCGGTTATACGTGTGCATAAAAAACAGTTATATCATTGAAAAACTGGGTGGGCGTGCCCTTTTGATACAAATATAAGTGATGATTGCAGATTGTCAGATATGTCAAGCATGTCGATGGCGTTTCTTTTTACATGGTACCATACCTGATTCCACTCACAAAAGCAAGCAAGCCAACAAACAATAACCTGTGTATCTTCCTTCTGAATTGGCCAGATGATTAGAAAGGCCAGAGGCCAACAATGCACTAAAATATTTCTCACTAAGTAAAATGTTATTTTTTACGAGAGATATATGAGCGGCGTACACTAATTTCACAAGTTCAAGTTTAAAAACAAACTTCATACGTATTTGTATTCTGGAACATCTTCGCGATACTTTCGCACGAAGAAATCTTCACGAAGGATTGAGCTTGGCCGCAGCTTCAATGTTATTTCGTCATTTATTTTCAAAACTTTTGTGTTTTCGTCTCTGCCTTCGAATAACTTAGGATAAACAACAGCTCGATATGCGAGCCCTGAAAAAAAGAAAATAATCAAACGAAAAGTTTCTTTTATTCGTGGCACAGGGCAGGTTATTCGTGTTTTTTTTTCCTAATCTAGCTGTGGCGCAGGCGTTAACTCATTGCAAGGAAATACCACATTGTGTGACGCTGTAGACACATAGGTCATCTGAGGGAAAATTTATACTGAAGCTTAAGATCAATTCGTGTGCTATGAGATGACGATCATGAGCCATGCCATTCCGTACAATGAAAGTCCTTCATCACGTCTATGTTAGAAAATCATGAAGGACAGCGTCACAAATGCACGCTTATAGAAGACACGAAGAGGACATAATTATAACTTAAACATTGTACTGTGAATCTTATATCGTCACACAGGGACATAATTGTACGTTCTTGGTTGAAAGCGTTCTGTACAAACTCTCGACATGTGATTAAAAGATGACGTGTACCTACGGTGGTTGGGGTAATCGGGATGTCCATATTTTCTTATTGCAATTAGTTCTAAGGAGGATGTAATGGGCGCAAGCTGTGAACGAGTGGTGGTTTTGACTTTTGCTCAAGTCTACGCCTTTTCGTAAGCGTCTAGGTTATTATGAGTAGACATGGACCAGCTGGTTGCATCCCTTTCCTGAGCTTCATTTCTGTTGTTCACCTAATGCCATGACTGCGGCATCAGTTCGTCAGCCTTCTCTTTCTATTGAAATACCGTTTGATGCATACAGCTTGTAATCACTGGTGAGATGGTTTTGTTTGAGCCATTCAGGAACAGCTAGCGTGGTTTAAAGTGTGATCTCAAGGTCAATGCAAGATTTATAGGTACTAAAAGATCAGTAAAGCACAATCTGAGACATACTAGAACGTCGCTTTAAAGTTCGAGTATTCATTGAAGGAGCCCTGAACCACTGTTTTAAGTAACCGTATAAAAGAATTTGCTGGAAGAGCTTATTCCTTCACAAATTCAACGCGCCAAACTTATTAGAATCTGTCAAGTCCGGCGGAGCTAAAACATTTCTCCCATGATACGATTGCATTCTCTCTTCTCTTGTCCTGACGAAAGGGCTAAAAGCTAAGCAGGAAGAGATGGCAAGGGCAAAAAAAAAAAAAAAACACGTCAGGCGAGCCTCATGACCTCTGGCAATTTTTAAATTTTTTTCCCTTTGAATTCACAGCTTTGTCAGTGTGATCGCACGCAAATGCGTGGAAAAGTCGTGGCTTCCCGCAGCGATCACTGTAACGACCGAGCACGCTATGTTCGTATCAGCCAATTGCTGATAGATCGGCTTTCTAGGAGTGATTTTTGAGCGTCTTCCGTCAATTGCCGATAGAAGAGTAAGCAAATTTTAGCTGACTTTGATAATTTATTGTGAATACTAGCTTGTATGTGCCGCCATAACATTTAGCTCGCGTGTTGTTGGGAGCCTCTACTACCGATAGGCAATGTTTTCTCACACTTTTCAAAAAGTGTTGCAGAGCCGCTTTAGGTATCCCGGCCAAGCTACAATTCGCTATGACACCAGCGAGGATTGCCGTTAGGTGGAGTTGAAGTCCAGAATTTAAGCTGCAAATATACACACTCAGCTAGCCATCTAACTTGATTGTTATATATGTAGGGAACTACTAAACTACTATCGTACCTAATGTTTTAAAAACGAAGTATGCTTTAGAGTATGCAAGAACATCAATATAAGGCAATATTTTTGTCTTATTACTCTTAAAATCACTGGTGAGATGAAAAAAATTATTATATATTATTTAATAACTTCTTTATTTACGTCAAGGCAAATATCATCAGTAAATGGAGTGGATAAAACACAAACTTAATAAGGCACATAAAAAGTATTTAAAAAAACAAAAAGCTGACTTCCAACAGATTTGTAACTAAGCTCCGGGTTTTAGAATATAAAATACGTAAGGTCGATAACCAAAGCGATGCAATATCTAATACCGTCGTATATGAGTGGGTTGTTGTGACGCTGCACTGCTTTGGCAAATAAAATTTTCTCCATCGGCAAAAATTTCTATGCAGAAAAAAGCGGAAAGGCTGTATTTTGTTGGTCTTATCTTAACAATACGATTGTAGAGAGAACAAAATTACATTTTTTTTGTTAATATTGCATGATATGAATGGGAATACAAATATTGATAAGAAGTGACTGGTTATATGGTATAGTGCAACGCTCTTCAAGATGCCGATGGGCTGAATGTTACTTATTTGGGAGGCCAAGAACCTTGCATTTTTTTTAACCTTTAGCATATAAACCATACGATGCATGTGGTACACGTGGGGCCCAGCAACAATACCGTATTTGTTAGTAAAAGTTTGCTGTGTACGAATATATCTACGCAGGATATGTTTCATCTTAGAAACAAGGTAATTTTGAGCTATGCCGCCAAAAATTTATTGGTAGCGTAAAATATCGAAGCAGTTTTTCATTGAAATCACAAACACAAAGTTATACTAGAATGAACATAAATATAGAGTCGCTTTGTTTTTGTGCTTTTTTATTTGTTTTACGTGGGTTGCCTTGGTGTGTCTCATTCTCTTGTTCTTGACAAAGCATACGCGCGCATATCCTTACGTGATGAAAAGGTTGAAAACAGTGGGTGATCTTTAGTCTTTTCGTTGTTTTGTCTACAGGCAATAAAGAAATTGGCTATAAAATACGCCCAAACACAAGTTTGATGTAGTTAAAAAATAGCCGTGTCTTCAACATCAAATTTTCCTAGTCAGAATAAAGTAGTCATTTTGGTCTAAGGCGGCCTGCAATGGTAAACCTGACACCAGCTCTAGCGGCCTGTAAGTACACGGTTTTGGCAGAAAGTTTGGTATCTGAAGGCTTCCTCAGATGTTTCCAGAACGCATCGTAGTTGGGAAAAGAAACTTTATGAAACTCCAGTGTACATTTTGCTGTGGTAGCAGCCGCACGCCGGAAAATTAGGTTGACGCGTAATTAAAGGCTTTTTTTTTAATACTACACCACGGTTGTAGTATTTAAACTGGCGCATATTTTAAAGCTTTTCGCTATCTCGCAGAGATGATGCAATTTCGTTAGGGCTTCAGCATGACATGATACGTTTGCTTTCACCCAGTCACCGTTGTCCTCAAGGTGCGCTAGACGGCAGACTCGACATATTTTTATGGATACAAAAGTACGTGCTCTTTTTATTACGTTGATAGTGCTGGAGAGCATGTAGTACGAGTAACTATCACTAAGGACAATAGTGATGAATAGCGGTACTTTCAGTGAAAGTGTGGTCTCCTCAGGTCGTCTTTTCATATCTTCTAAACTGATATTGACATTTGTTTTTATTTTTGTGAGAAAATTATTTTTTGCAAAAGTGTTTATAATTTCGATAAACTCTCTTGCTCTCCAGAAATTAAGCCCTGTGCACAAAAGACTTGAAAGGTTGAGACAAGATGCGGGGTTTCAAAAGCAATTCATAATGTGGCAAATTCTAAGGAAACGTTTCCTCATTTCTACACACTTTAACATTTTTAACGCTTATGAACACATGCACCACAATATTGACTCATATAACGCAGAAATGGGCGTGTACAATAGGTAACAAACCTATACGTACCTTTGAAGACCTGGTTACATAAAAGCAGAAATGTGACATACAGCTGGTTGGACAAGACTCCAGCTTTCATTCTGTTTTCATGTAGCATGAATTTCAGTTAAAAATAGTATTCGTTCTAAGCGGCATTCAAAAAAATTCAATAAATACAAATGGTACTCGTCATCTCCAGTCTACTTGATACTTTTTGGGCACCCCAAGCATATATTCGTATTGAAGCTACCTGAGCTATTTTCGCTACGGTGACGGCACAATACTGCAAGATATTTAGGTACCACCAAGTATATATCCTGTAAGGCTTTCGTTCTAAAAAGGACGCTTTTACACCGATAAAAAAAATAAGTATTAATATGCTGAAGCCTTAAAAGTCAATTACAGTGAATCATTGCCACTCGCCTTACTGCTTGATTTACCTTCAGACGTAAGTCAATGGAAAGTTGGCGAGAGCTTGCAGTTTTCATCAGAGGATGAAATGCTACCATTTTTCTGCCCTTACAATTGTTGTACATCTTGTGAGCTTTGCGTTGCCCCAACGCGTATCTTATTTTATTCATTAAAATGCTATATATTGATTCAGAGGAACCAAACTCTGAAGCATAATTTTTCTTGCAGAACCTCACATTTATTACTGTAACATACTGCGTAATGTTATTTTATTATTATTATTATTATTATTATTATTATTATTATTATTATTATTATTATTATTATTATTATTATTATTATTATTATTATTATTATTATTATTATATTATTATTATTATTATTATTATATGTGACGAGTCCCTTTCCTCTCCGCAGCCGCACATAAACCTGTTTCAGTGATCGGCAATGCTCCTGTTTTACGTTTCCATTCCCTTTTCACTTCGTCAACACTCCTAACACCTGCCGGTCCTCTACTCCGCTTCCTGTCGACGACAACTCGGTCTGTTATCTCTCTCACAGTGCGTGAACTGCCAAGGATGATACGTTTTTATTTAATCTTTATAGCAACTAGCATATCAGTTGTCTCTATCAGTCACAGGCACAGGTCGAATACACGTGCAGAGCAACTCGCCGGCTAGTGTTTTCTTGATAGGCACACACGTAATAGCCATTCTGAACCTAATAAAAAAAGAAACTTAAAACAAGATCAAACAAAAAACGCGGCTCAAACGTCAAGTCAACGGATTCAAAATGAATGATCCAACCATCAGTGTCATTTCAATATTGATGAATACGGTGGCGCCCAGTTGCGTTGTAACCGTTGTCACTGTGTTCAGTATTTTGAAGAAGCGACAATTTTCACGCTCTTTCCACAGCCATCTGTGAGGCGGCATTTCAAATAGAAGGCTGTAAAAGAAAATAAAGTCATGTTAAGTTTTTCTACATTGTGGTACCAAGAAATTGGTAAGTGGCGCCAAATCGCCAGCACTTAGTGAGCCCCCACTATAATTGATTTCCGCGTAAACAATAAAACAAGCTCAGTTTCACAGACCTAATTTACAGGTGACTCATAATTAGCACAGCTATGATGCATTGTAGTTCATCAGTTTCGGAAATGAACTTGTACTTTTGTCTGACCAAACTAGTATATTCGTTTTATTCAATACGTGCATAATTGATATGCGTTATACTGAGTGTAATGCTGATTGACTTACAGGTTTTCAAGTGCTACGTATCTCATTTTGTATTAATATTGAGATTATTACAGCACAGCGGTACGTTTTAGGTTATTAAGTGGTCTGTGTACGATGTCTTGCCTGTGAGTAACTTGACGTAAATGCCATCTTTCTTTTTACCGACTGGTACGCAGTTTTTTCAGGCTGCCTTTCACTGGCACATGTCACGTATAGGACATTTATAGCTGACGTGAACGGTAGTCGGGTATGACGGGTTCATTCGTCTCTTATTTGACTGATGTTGAATGAGCCGTGTGCGAAACGTGAGGTTAAGGTAAATTCTTCGGAAATTTCTAGCGTGTCATTAAAATAGCTTATGATACGGCTGTGCTTACATTTATGAAGCTTTATTTGTTCTTCTTACGCAGTCTTATTGTACTCAATTTGACGTTGCCGCTTCTATTCCTATAGAAATGCTTCTATCTCTTTCAAGTCATCAGCCGTTATGCTCGCTAATTACTTGTTTGTTGATCAGGGGTTGATAGATAAACAAGTCCTTGTCTTGTGATTATCAATATCAACAGCTGTCCTTTCTTTATTGAGCTTTCGCTGCATTAGAAAAACTCTGTTGTTTTTGTTTCGCTACATTACCTGCCACTTTAATTGCTACTGTGGAAATCAATGGAATAATGCTTTCATTGAGTTTGACTGTGCCACTTTATATTTTTTTTGTTTAAAGTAGCATCTCAAACTCACCTCATCGTGAGGGCCTATTAAAAAGTGTTTGTGTACCACAGAAGAGGATGAGGGAAGTGGGAGAACTTGATCAAAATGTCAGTTAACGATAAGGTAATGTCAGTTATTGTCACATTTAGGTCATTTCTTAGGGGCATATAGCTTCAGATTTTCAGGGAGCACGTCAGTGCTGACCTCAATAATGACAACCGTGAAGCGTTATTGACGAAGCAAAATGACATTCACCATTTCTACGTGTTTACCGAGACATTTAGGTATAGGTACTCTCGTGTTGGCTTCCTCAACTTTTCATATACCGAAATTGGCGCAGGAGGACAGCAGTCAGTGACAGACATGACAACCAGGTCATCGCAAGAATAACTTGCAAAGCCTGTCACGACACGAAACCATATCCTCTATTCACGCGTGAATCTTGTCTAAGTAGCACGGGGTTATAGTATTTAGGTGTGTACCACAGGTGATTGAGCGTTTGTACCAACCCAGTTACGGGAATACCATATAATGCAAATTATAACGAGGGAGCTAAGGAGGCCTGTTGCCAAAAATCTGTTGTTGGCGTCGGTGGAGTTCAGAATGAGAGGTAAACACAAACAGATGCACATAATAAAGATCAGGATTGGAGTCGCCATCTGACCCATGAGTTTTCTATGACCGATTAATATCTTGAACACCATCAGGTAATAAATGAAAAACAGTCCCAAACTAAATAAATTCTAAACTGTTGCGTACAGAGCCGAGACAGGCAACCAAGTTCCTTTATTTAATAGCGTATACCGAGTCATGTTGGGGCAACCTCAACTACTGTCGCGGTGTTGGCTACCTTCTTTGATAGCAATGCAATAAACATTACACATGGGCACCTACGAGTCAAGAAGGGTAATTTTGGAACTTCAACAGTATATATACATTGCCTCCAGTTGTCATTACGCACACGAACGAAGATAACAGGTTTCCGCCTAGGCTCCAACTCTCCGGCTCTTGCCTCTTGTAGTCCCATTCAGCAACGCACTGCGCCTTTCTTCCGTGGTACCGGTGAGATGAACGTAGAAGATTGGCTTGATGAATATGACCTAGTGAGCAATCACAACGAACGGGACGACGCGTGCAAGCTTACGATCGTTAGATTCTATATAACTGGCACCGACTATCAGTATTACCGTAATCACGAGAGGGCCTTTTCCGCCTTGGTCAACCTTCAGAACGGCGTTTTAAAATTCGTTCAGCCATCCATCGCTTTACAAGGTATGGGTTGAACAACACTTGCGCGCTTAACAGAGCCAAGTAATGGAAACTATACTAATAGAGAAAGTTGGACTAGTTGGTGGTTCATGCTTGGGTTGTAAAAGAGCGCAAAAATGTAGACAAGGACAAAAGAAGCGCGGTGTAATTTCCTTCTTCGTCCTTGTCTACATTTTTTGCGCTGTTTTTACATCCCAAGCAGGACACTACACCAGTTCCATGAAACATGTGATCGACTTTTTCCATAATGGAAACCAGGCTATGACAGAAACCGAGATGGTCAAATACATCTTGAAATATACTGCAGAAGAACCGACATTTGGACAAGTTGGATAATTTTGTTGATTGTAAGAAAGCCCCTTGTGGTTAGCTATAATTCTTCTTGTGTTCCTCTTTTTCGCGCTGCTCATTTGAAAGATGCAGTTCTGCATGAAATGTGTGCCTTAAGACGCATTTCAACTGCTCGTCGCCAAGAAGCTACATACGGTAGATGGCGCAATCCACTTATTTCAAAGCTATGAAAAGCTCTGGAACAGCGTGACTCTACTGATTCTGCCAGTGCGTCATGAGCTGTTACTTTCTCTTTAACATCGGCTGGTGTTGCGGACGACTATTCCGCCTTGACACCTGGGATCAAGTTGTTTTACGGAAATTGGTTGTGCTCCTGCCGTTCTTTGCGTGTTACACGTCATATTTACAGGTATGTTTAGCGTAGCGCTACTTTCATTCCTGCTGAAATCAGATCTGGAATGCCGCACAACCTCTAGGATTTATGCGCGTGCATGTGTGCCTGTGTGTGCGTACAAATATGTTTCCTTGTAGCTGTGTTACATCAATCGTGCAGCGAAGTTGTATATGGCTAGCATCTGGAATTAGGGTGGTGTTTACGAACAAAAGCCCAGCTTTCTCACGTTATATCACGGCTTTAGTTGTCGAGGCTGGAGCACCATGACGTTAAGCCAACATCAGGACACAGATAAAACTTAATCAAATCATCCTGAACGGGCTTTCACGCCGTCACATTTTTAAATAAATGAGATAATATAGGCCTTACAAGTGCTGTCTTCACAGCAGTCCAGTTATGCCAAAACGCAAAGCCAACTTTACACACTTATGCTAGCATGTAGGTTGACATGGCTTAGAAGGTTCTGCCTTAATTATGTGGACCTGCGCAGCCTACTCGCAAAACATGGGCCTGTCCAAACTCAAAGGTGTGGGCCAGAAAATAGGATACTAGCACCTTAGTAGTGGTACGCTGCACTGTCCTGCCGGAGGTCTGACAAAAAGCTCAAGCTGGTCGACAGAGCTCACAAGAGGTACAGACCACTGGGGCCCTTAGACTAAGGGAGCCACTTTTGTCGCAAAAAGTTATTTTCCGATGTTCTAGAATGAGTTTCATTCGTTCGCAGAATATTTCTGCAGGTACATCGCATTGCGGAAATAATTTCAAGCAAAGCAGTCACTGAGTAATCAACTGCATGCCCATGCTGCTTTTTTACTTTTTTTCATGAGGCACCCATTACAAGGTGAAGTGATTTCTTTGTGTAATTGAGTAGCTCTGTGCAGATTGCGTGCTTACCGAGATCATCGACTACACTGGCACCTGAATGGTTACCTATAGTTAGGCGCAGCGTCCCCGCGTGAGGGCACAGCCATCAGTTTTACCGAAACGAAATGATGAAATTGGTGTGTTCTGGTGGGCTCGCTTGGGATAGATAAAAAAAAATCGTAAACAAAGGCTGCGTGCTCGCGTCAACTATGCACTTGCACTTCACGTTGCCGCGAGATCCACCTGTTTAAAGTCTCTTTCCTTGTCCTGCTGCGTTGATCTATAAAACTAAGGTACTCGGCTGCTGACCGCAGGTCGCGGGATTGATTTCCCGGCTGCGGTGGCTGCATTTCCGATGGAGGCGGAATTGTTGTAGGCCCGCGTGCTCAGACTTGGGTGCACGGTAAAGAACCGCAGGTGGTCGAAATTTCCGGAGCCCTCAACTAAGGTGTCTTTCGTATTCTTATGGTGGTTTGGGTACGTTAAACACCGCATATCAATCATATCAATCCTTAGCAGTTTAAAGTATTACCGTCACTCTATGTTAGACTATGACTGCAGCTCAGAATTCTTTGCTTCGATTCGTATTTCTCATGATTTTGAACATCTTAATTTGTGTCGGTATTTAGCCTCGCCGACAACACCCAGAAAAACGCGCCGGGCGTTTAGGGACACTTGATCCTAATTCTATCATGCTCAGTTTCTTACATTTCAATACCATTTTTCCTGGGCTGATATAAACAGTGAAGTCAACTGTAGAGAATGAGAGCGCGTGCTCTCATTCCACATGTAGTTATGTGTGGGTACGTGCCACACGTGGCTGTGTGAATAGTTTTATGGCGTACGGGACAGGCATGACATGCTGTTCATTTTGTGATGTAAGTGGGGTTCGTTATGCACTCCTACACTTACTTCCAAATTTTTATACAGACATCGGTGACCACGAGAACACCCAGACGCAGACTTACAGACATATAGGGCAAAAGATAATGGATAGAGGCGGTGCACGTGCACGTGCTATGCTAAGAAAAGGCAATGAAATAAAAATAAAGCATGTCGTACACGCACACTGCAAAGAAGGAAGTGCATCAATATTGGGTTGACTTGGAGAAGCTAGCCCGGCTTTATTTGCAACCAGATAGCGATAACATCGTTGATGCATCGCGGTAGCATCTGTGTTGATAAGTGTGTTCGCAACCTTGCATTTGATACCTGTTGGCCTCCTTTATGTCGCTATGTCGGCAGCGGAAATCTTTGCTAGTAATCTGCTTTTACAGACTGGAATCACTCATAAATTTTATAGAGTAGAATCACTTATAAATCACTCATAAAATTATAAATATGCGCAATGTGTTTTTCGTGGTTTGTACCTAAAGAAATGCTTGCATTCGGTCTGATGTTTTCTCATTTGTGTACGTGGCAGCGAAGTATTTCTGGGTGAGAATTATCTTAAAATTCCTTCACATGTGTTTCAGGCGGTTAGTACATACCAAACAAAGATAACATAGACATCGAGCTACCAGAAAATAACGTGCGGGGTTTGCCTAATCCTGGGAGTGCACAGTATTGCCACGTCCCTGAATTTACACGTTCGAGCACATAGCCCAGGATTTTTGTAAATAGTACCAATATCAACTTTCAACGACAAACAAAAGATACCAAGGCACAACTAAAACAGCTTTACGATGTTTATTCATGAGAAGGGTACGATTTCACAGTCGTAAAAATGGGGAAATTAGCCACATCCTGAATCTCTTGACTTAAATGTTATCATTTGTAAAAGAGCTTAATCTTTATGAAGCTGGTGATTACTCGGATGTTGGGCGCGGCAGCCTCGATCGGCTGACGCATTCTCCGTTTAGACAGACCTGGAATAAAAAGACCACTTCTCATAAATGAATGCTCGGCTGGTTGATATGTTTCTTATTTTCAGAGCAAGTACCAAGTACAAAGGTCAGATAGACCTGTCACCATGGCATTCAAAATGAAAACGAAACAGGGCAAAGATAGCCTGGACATCATGCACATGATGATGTCAGGAATTTTGTCAAGTATTAATTCCTGTCCCGGCATATTTTTCCCTTCTTATTTGGTTTGCATAGTGCTGTTTAGACCATTGTCATTGTAAAAAAAACATAATATAGTGTAACTGTAATATTGTCCTTTGCGGTGATTTTAGAAAAAAGGATCGCTAAAACTGAAACTGAGACTGAAACATAGATATGACCTCGTGAATCGGTCGATTGTCTATTTCATTGGGTATTTCCGATGGAGGCGGAAATGTTGTAGGCCCATGTGCTCAGATATGGATGCACGTTAAAGAACACCAGGTGGTCGAAATTTCCGGAGCCCTCCACTACGGCATCTCTCATAATCTAATGGTGGTTTTGGGCGTTCAACCCTACATATCAATCAATCAAAATATATTATTTCATTGGGTCGAGGGTTGACTCTGAAGAGCACATTCAACACTGCGCTTCGGTTACTAGATAGGGGTTCGTGCTTTTTTTAGATAGCCGTCCTTACTGCAGGGAGATAATTTGGAACTTGACTGGCCTGCATACCAATGCTCGCATCGGCCTACGAAGGCAATTGTACATCCAGAGAAATATGCACAGGCGGTTACAAGACTGCTTAAAAAGAAATTTAGGATCAATGTAGTGCATACCGCATTTGATTGATCGTAGCGGGATCACAATTTTAACGCCAGCGGTGACTTCTAACTGTACCAAACATAACAGAGCCTAAGGCGAGTAACCTGGCGGAGTCACACTTAAGTCACACTTAAGTTATGCTGGCTGAGTCACACTTAAAATTTACAAGGTAGTCGCCGTAGTTTCAACTTTGAATCAGCCCGCATAACTGAGATTTCATCATTTAGTGAGTGTTAAGTCCACTCGTCCCGACACACGAATTGCCAGAAAACGTTTTTATTCACCTCTTAGACATGAAACTCATGTCTAGCGCAAACCATGCATACTAGATTTATGAGCCTTGGGCTAGGAAAGCACTTTGGCTGTTTAAATCAGCACAGTAAGTTGTTTAAGAGAGGCACAGTGAAGTCTTGCTTCACTAACACCCTAGACAGATCCTGCCTTCATATGATGAACACAAGCGTCCAGAGTCAAGTAATGGTCAAAAAAAAAAAGCTGGCTATACAGATTCGCTTCTACTTTCTCTGGCAGAATAAATAAAAAGAAGAAGTCCAGAAGTGGAGAGAGTGCTGATCGCAGGGACGAAGGCAAACGCGACAAAGTTGTGGTGGTCTCTTACACGCAGCAGCAATCACACCGGATAAAAAAGGTCGGCCATAACATAGGCGTTCAGGTCGTTTTTTTTTTGCATCTCACAAATTTTGCTCAGCTGCCAAACTGACATATGTAAACAATAAGCCTAAACGCTCTGCATTGTAAGGCACCAATCCCGGTTTGTCTGATGTGTCACAAATGTAGCACACATGATTTTGAAATCATGTGGTACGTGCTACTTTGGGCAGATTTACAGGTCCCTCATTGAGAGCTGGCGCGAACAAGCGCGTATAGTTCGCAATAGCATTAAAAGCTTCTTGGCTGAACATCTCAGCCGTTGTGGTTGTACTGCGCTGTATGAAAATACATTTGTATTGCATAGGCACACAGGTGATCACACTCGCAGTATTATGGAAGCAGAGAGAATGGCTCGGGATCCTGACAACTGCGTGAGCAAACCATCGGTGACCTCCTAGCTAAAGAGCTTTAGCATCTGTCAAACGGCGCATATTCTGCCTTGTTCTTTGGTGGAGGCGAAATTTTCGATGGATGCGAAAAACTGTAGGCCCATGTGCTGAGACTCGGGTGCACGTTACAGAAACCCAGAAGGTTGAAATTTCCGTATCCCTCCGCTACGGCGGTCTCATAACCTTATGGTGGTTTTCGGGCGTTACCCCACATATCAATCAATCAATATCATAGTCATATGATGGTTTTGGGATGATAAAACCCACATATCAATCAATCAAATCATGTTTGACGTTTCTTCAAATTCTACTTTTCTTTCGTTCTTCTGTTTTCCTGGTTGTCATACATAAATGCAATGCGGAATAAATAAACCTTCAGTTGATACTTTATTTTTCCCATCCGTGTTTTTACCGCATATCATAGTTAGATCATATATCAACAACTGGCTTAATCGTCCCCTTTCATTAGCTGCATATGTCTATAGTCGCCGCGAAACATCCTACATCATGCCTGCTCTTTGTCTGATAGTCTCGTGTTTCGGTTTTCACGTAATCATTTGCTAGTTGCCCATTAATAAGAATATTCGTGAGAAAGCTGCGGATGTCTGGTACTTTTACTATTCTAAGAAATAAGAACACTACTTCAACTCTTCCAAAGCTGCTCCACAATACAAACATTTCAGCTGCAAGCATAGTCCTGAACTTACGTCATTTCACCACAAGTCTTCTCAAAAACGTGTGCTTTTCTGCTCCAGAACCTGCCTGCATAGTGCTGAGAATCCTTTCTCCCACTGCTCCTATTCTACCAAATTCATTTCCATCTCTCGCTTTCGCAGCCATAACCACACTGCGGGTCGGCAAGTTCACAATACATCTGTCCGCGAACCTCACCTATGCCATCAGCGCTAGCGAAACGTGTCGCTCATAGAGTTAACTTCTCGTATGCGGCTCAAGCGTTAGTAGCACTATCTATAGCTTAAAAGACTCTGTGCATTTTCTTACTCTTCTGTGGTTTCTTTCACAGGGGCTACCATCAAACAGTTCCGTGACCCATCTGGAGCTCTTTCCTTTTCGGTATTGTTGCGGAACAAAGCAAGATATCATGCATTCATCAGCCGAGAAATCCTGAAACACGAGAGGATCAGTGTCAGCCGAGATAAATGTTTTGGAATCACTTGCAAGGCGAAGAGCCTTTAAAATTATTGGTACAAGAACTTTTACCTTCATATGATATGTCTTTTTCAAAAACGGGTAGGTAAGCTGGCACTGTTTGTCTCTGCTAGTGAATTCTCCGGGAAATTTGTATATCTTTCTCCACTTTTTCGAGATTTTTATAGTAGATCTTTTGTGCAGACAGCCGGCTCCATGCATCCTGAATGAAACAGTAAAATGTTGTGGAAAACTTAGCGTTGGCAACTTGCACACTAACTTGCGAACAATCAATGACTCTAGCTAAACGTAATCTAAGCGGCTTTAATGTAATTCACTTACTTTGTTATACATTGATGTACTTGATCACATAATATCTTTTAAAAAAAAGTGGGGTTCAATAAAGCTCAGGTAATAAAGGTTCTTCAGATTTTCTAGCTGTAATGTTACCAATATAACTGCCTAATTAAAAACTTTAATACCCTGAGAATCTGCAATAACACAAAGCGAACGGTAACTTTTATAGACTCACATGACCGGCAGGAAGATAGTGGCAGACATTACGAATTCAATCACTCGTGATAGTAATATGATAGCACAGATACGATTTTTCACAAAGTGATGTGCGAATAGTAGAGCATTGCCCACCTTTTTCCAACATGAACGTTACTGCATGATACCAAGGGCGCTATCATTCATCGAATTTAAAGTTGCCTTAAATGTCATACATACCACGAATACCGTCTCATGTCGTAGTTGCAGCACTGCGAAAACTGCATGCTTCTAGTGTCCCGTACAACATAGCTCATGATAAACCATCGCCCCATGGACAATACGAGGAGTTTGCTATATATCAGGTAAGTGACCTTCAATCGTCGATTCGTCGTGATCGCACCCTAGCCTGAAATCAGCATAAACGTACATATGTGATCACGGAGCACAAAAAAAAATCACAGCATATCCCCGGAGTAAATGATGATAAGTGGGACGAAGCGTCCATTCATCCGTCCGTCTGTCTTTCCTTCCGTCGGTGCGTGTGTCTGTCCATCCACTTCCACCACACTGTATCATGCATGAGACGGAAGAACAGACGAATGAACGAACGCTTTGCTCCACTGTTCGTCATTCACTTCGTCGATATGCTGTGCATTCCTTGTTACACGAAAAGCACTAACGGCATCTAGTGATATTATTTCCAAGAACATGAACACACAAAGCCATTTAGTGAGTAATTCTTAAAATAAACTAAAAGTGGCTGCTATTGCAACCTACTACTTCTACGAGAAAACGACTGACCCCGTAAAAAATTGGCCCCTAAAATACAGTGCATACGAAATTTACACTTTCTAAACGATTGTCGTGTGAGTTGACACAATATGAGTCTTGTGCGTATTTACGTAACGCTAGTTTTCACAAATTGTCGTAACTCAATTTTCACCTTAGTGAGAAAGAACGCTATTTTTAAAACTAACCTCTGAGTTCCAGAGCCACACACTGACGCCACCCCAAACATCTCGGTTCACGTGCCATTCGCTGCCCTGTGCCTTTGCCTTTCTTCAGAGCGTGGCCGACTGGCTGCTGTAATTTATGCACCCTGCTCGGAGGGAGATACATTTATTGCCAAGTCTTATTACGAACTTAAATTTCCGATGCAAAGTCAGGCGGCCCCTCGGCTTCTCATCTCTCTATAACAGAGCTTTTGTAACTCCTGTTAGAATCTACTGGGCGTCACCTTCGATACAACCATCCCACCACCATTTCAGCGCACGTGTATAAAGTTCTCGAATGGCATCTGTGGTCGTCACATTATAACTATTGATAACTAGCCGGACAATACGTCGTCGATGTTGTTAAAACGCCATCGAAACTTTTACCCACCGATTCGCGATAAAATAATTGTGCATTACGAGCAGAGGGGTCAACGGCAGTGTCTCCATTACCATCCACAAAACATAGAATGTTCAATTTTTAAAGTGTTTACTGAAGTAATGAGCCGGAAAATACGGATACAACTTTACCCACCAATTCGCGATAAATTAACTGTGCATTACAAGCAGAGGGGCCATGAGCAGTGTTACCACCCTGTATCTCAGCACTTTGCTGAGATGCGAGGGATTGTTGAAAGCATAAATGACTACTTCTTCACCGAGAACAATGCAGTCAGATTTAGGCTGCACATGCTGGGAACGAAGAAAAAGCTGGGTTCTCGTGAAAAATTGCCAGGCCATTGCAAAGCTTGGGCACGTGGAAAGCAGACCAAATGCTTCTTGAAGTTGTTGTGGTGATCAAATCGAAACGATTTTAAACTTGTTCCTAATTAGCTACATCTGTCCTAATTAGTGGTGTATACTACTACAGTCCTAATGAGCATATTGCTAAATTGAAAGATTTAATGTATTGCAGTCATATTCCAAAAAAAACCTGGAACCTAATAGACAAGATCTGAAGATGAAGAGGGGACGAAGAGAGAATGCACAAAGCTCATCAACGCACTAGAAAGCACAGGTCGATCATGATAGCCTTTTGCTCCTCTGCACTGCCTAAAAAACACGTTAACTAGCTCTCCTGTGAAAATTGCAGCCATAAAGTCCCTTTACTACTACCATAAATTACCAGTATATTCGGTTTTCGTTGGAGTAATACGTGACAACAAACTTATTATATATTCACGCACATCAAACAAAATACACACTTTCATCCAAACTTCCGCTTCGTCGGGGCCGTCTAGAGCCACGAATCACAGTGAAAGGTACACAACCCTTAGTAATAAATGTACTAAATGTATGTTCCTTACGTGTGCGCCATTTCGTGTACCATAGTCCGAATTCCTCTGAAAGAGTGAGGAGTGTCTTCGCCAAGCTGCTCACGTGTGCCCAAGCAGGCAGATCCAACGAAGGCAAAACTGCGATATTAGAAGCCAAAATTTCTATTCAGTTGTAGCACTTAGGTTGGTCCTCTAACAAAGCGATTGCACTGTGCTTTACAGGTTGAACAGATCAGCTATCGCACACAGGCTGCCCGAAATTTCGAGAGAAAATATTTTCTTCGTCAAGGCGCCTGTTCTTATATGAGAATTAGCTC